>AUXL01000406.1:0-10734 GCA_000482185.1 Angomonas desouzai | reverse complement strand
AAAAATAATAAAACTAACATTTTTTTTCTTTAAAATCTGAGTCACAAACGTCAGGGGGACGTCTGCTCACTCATTTTTTCTTTCTTCTCTATCTCTTTACCTTTTGATGATGATGTTACGATCATTCTTCTATATAAGTATCTTCTTATACTCTTGGTGCCATTATTTATGTAGTTTTCTTTGCTCTATTTACCTTTTTTTTTTTTATTTTTATATACATATTTTCTATCTTTATGCAAAAAGACACATGGCCTCGGCGCGGCTCTCGGGACTACTGCGCGGCTCTATTTTTACGTCCCCCACAGCGGGCTTGATGTGTGTGCGGTCGGCCCACAGCTTTGCATACTCGTAGCAGGTGGAGGCAAGGATTCCATCGATGACACAGGCGACGACATTGAGTTTAAGACCGCTGTAGAAGGCGGCGACCCCCCTCGAGCGGTACAGCTGCCGCGTCACCGACCACAGCGTCGCCTTCTCCATGACCTGCAGATTCGTGCGTATGACCATGTAGGGGTTGAAAAGAAGGGCGGTGGAGGCGCTCGTGGCGACGGAGGCGACGGAATTGAGGAGAACGTTGTCGTCGGTGGAGCGGCAGGAGAGGGGGAGGGAGGCGGCGGCGGGGCTCTGCAGAAAGGGCGTGGCGGCCTGGTAGCAGTAGTGCTTGAGGGCGCCGTAGCATGCCCACCACACCGCCGTCCACTGGCACCCCACCACTATCGTCGTGCCGTACCCCGCGAACATGGTCCGCAGGCCTCGCTCCCGATACATCTGCCCCGACACGCGCCACATGGGCGGTGTGTGGGGACCGCGGAAGGTCATCTGGCGAAAGGAAATAATCGTGAGAGGAACGTACACTAAACGAGAGACGGCGTCGGCGATGTAGGCGGCCGCCGCGTCCCTGCCCGCCTCGCTCTGCAGCCGCAAGTGCTCTCTGCCGTATTCAAAAAGGGCGAGGTAGACCACCTCGCTCAGAGCGCATCCAGCGGTCATGGCGGTCATGCCCTTCGCCAGCCCCCGCCACCGCCCCTCCTGCCGAAATACCTCTTTTAGAATAGAGCTAGTACTGCTACAGTTGGCGCTCCAGCAGGTCTGCTTGCGCGCGAGGGCGAGGTTCATGGGCTGTTGCACAGCGGTGCGGGCGGCGCAGAGAAGCATGGCGTAGCCCATGAAGCGGCCCTGGTCGAGATCCGAGTAGCCTCGGTTGACGCTAGTGGTGTGCTCGTGGGGGTGAGGCTCCGCATCGAGGACGGCACTCTCGATTGAGGTGATCATCCGAGGGAAGAAAGTAAAAGGAGGACGAGGTGGGGTGTGTAGGGCTCCTCGTCCGACCTTGTAAGTGAAAAAAATGAAAAGAAATCAAATAAATCACAAATAATAAATAGAATATCAATACCACACGCTCCAACTAAATTAGCTTAAAATGAACGGAGATGAACTATTTCAGGAAAAAGAGGAAAAAAGAGAGAAAGAAATGAAATGAAGGACAAAAGGAAGTGAGCCGTTGACATGGTAGAACATGTGCCGATGTTGCACTCAATCATTTTTCTTTCAGTTTTTTTTTTTTTTGTTATAATTGCGCTTTATCGGCTTTCATTGAATTTTTAAACGAGAATTTATATTAGTAAAACTAACTTTTTTTTTTAATTTTAATTTAGTTAATGGCTTTATTTTTTTTTTATTATTATTGTTACTGAGTGCGACACACAGTCCCACCGTTTTCTTTTCTTCTTCTTGGTAAAGCATGGTGCTCTCCTTACTTCTTAGCGGAGGCAGGACTACGGGAGGCCTTACGCTTCGTGGACGGGGTTGGCGGCGGCGCCGACGGGGGCACGGGGGTGCTGTCCTCTAGGGTCTCGCTACGGCCGCGTTTCACGGCAGGTGACTTGCTGGGCGTGCTGGCCTTCTGCGGACTGGCCTTCACTGGGGTCTTACTCTGAGCTCTTACAGGGGTCTTGCTTTGCTCCTTTGCTGGGGCCTTTACAGGGGTTTTGCTCTGAGCCTTCACTGGAGTCGGCGCCTTCTTGGCGGGACTCGTGGTCTCCGCGGCCTTTGGCTTCTCCTCCTCCGTCTTTTTGCCGTCCTTCCGGAAGAGCTCCTTCGGGGCCGCCTTCAGCTGCGTCGCGAAAAAGTCCGTTTCGTAGTCCACTCCCATCTTCTTGAGGTAAGCGTTGTTCGCCTTCTCGTTCTGCGCCGCCTTGATGAGAATGACAATTGGTTTCTTGTAGGACACGTCGTGATGGCGCAGAGGGGCGCCCCTAGTGCGATAGGCGTACGCCAGCCCTCTGCGGCGGGAGACCATCTCCTTGGACGGCATGGGGTGATGCAGAGTGGTGATGCTGGCCATGACCGCGCGACCCCCCAGCGCCATGCCGTGGCACTCCTCCTTCACCAAGGGCAGCACATCCTCGCGATCGAACTGCACGTAGGCGATACCTTTGGACTGGTGGGTGCGACGGCTGCGGACACAGAAGCAGTTGACGACGGTGGCGCCGAACTGACCGAGAAACTTGTACAGCTGAGGCTCCTGGAACTCGGGCGGTAGGAAACGGAGGCGCAGGACGGGCTGACCTTTCGCCGCTCCTTTCCCCTTCACCTCCTCTTCCTCATCCTCTTCGCTATCGCTGAGGTCGGCGTCGCTGCTGTGTAGACTGGCCTCCTCATCGCTGTCGCTGTCTATCGACTCCTCTTCTACTTCCTCTTGTATACTTTCTTCCTCTTCCTCCTCCTCGGGACGAGATCGCTTCAAGGCGCCTCTCGCGTTTTTCTGAGGAGCGGGTTTGACTTCCTTCTTTCCACCTTCCTCCGCAAACTGCACCTTCTTCAAAGGCGCTGCCTTCTTTACTGCGCTCTTCTTAGCGGCAGCCTTAGGGGGGCATAGGGATTGGAAAGATAAAAAAAATATAAAATAAAGAAAGAGCTTCACGTAATAATAGCAAAAGAAGAGAGATGGAGAGAAGAGAGATGTGGCAAAAGCAACTACAGTTTTTTTTTTAAATATTCATTTATACATCACTATTTTGTTTCTTTTGGTGTAAACATATAAATAAAGCTAGTAGTTTTAAGGAAAATGATATACATTTATATATATACAGTGAAGAGAAAAAGGAAACACGCTCACCGATCACGACGACTTTTCCTCTTTCTGAAAGACTTCTCGAAACCATTGCAAGGCCTCTTCTCTTTCCTCCTCCCCCGACGAAGCCGCCCCCGCAGGCCACACTTCATGAAATTCTTGGTAGAGGCGAAGGACGATGGTGCCCACCATCTCTGTTAGTTCTTCCGTATCCGTCCCGAGACGGGTGAGCCAGTGGCCGATCCGCCTCAGCAGCTGCTGCCACTCCTCCAGCGCCGCCTCCCTCTCCTCCCCCTCCGACGGGGCCAGCGGTCGGTTCGCGCCCGCCACCACCAGCACATAGTACAGCCAGTGAACCCCCAAGTCGAGGGCGTTGTCCTGCTCCTCGCCTAGGTCGGCCTCAAAGAACTCAAATACCGATTCACAGAGAAAAAGCGGCGGCGAAGAGAGAAGCAAATCGGCGAAGGACAGAGGACCGATGAGCGGCTGAGGAAGGCTGACACCGTCGCCGGCCACACCGGAGAACATGCTCTCCAGTACCGCGAGTAGCTGTGGCTCAGGGAGCACGGCGCAGAGGAAGTGTGCCATAGAGCCGAACACGACGTCTCTCGCCTCCTTCCGGAGGACCCCAGCGACGGCGCCCATCTCGGTGGCGATCACCGCCTTGGCTTTCGTGTTGCCTGCTGTCCCAATGTATTCGCTCTGACGAACTAGAATGTCTTGAAGGGCAGAGAAGAGGGCCTGGAAGACGTCTCGCTCCTCTGAGTCCTCCTTGGGAGAGGTTACCTTGAGGTGCACCCGTCGCACCGCCGCGCAGAGCCAAGCATTGCGCACCGCATGAACGACGACATCCCCTCCAGAGGGGCCTCCGTGGCTCTGATCGTGATGGGGGAAAAGGAGCAGCAAAAGGGCGTCCACCGTCTCCAGTAGTGGACTGCTCTCCGATTGGATGAGCGTCGTGGCCAGGGCGGTGCCCACGAGTCGTACTTTAGGAGACGCCGCCGCTACCGCCTCGCAGGCCAGCCGGAGGGACTCCGCGTGCACTTCAAGGTAGATGGAGCCTTTATGGTCGTTGCTCCCTTGAAAGGTCTCTCCGGTACCTTCAGGGAGAGAGGGACGGCTGCGGGAGAGGCGGTGGATGAGAGCGCGGAGGAGAAGCAAATGGACACAGGTGACGTCCTGCTCATTGTGCACGCCTCTACACTGTAACGCTAACCCCTGTAGGTGGTCAAGAAGGTCGCGGGTGTGGTCACTGGCGGCGGAGAGGTAACTGAAGGTACCCACCACCGCCAGAATAAGGGAGGCGATGCGCTCGGCATTGATGTGGTTAAGATGTGATAAAAGTACGTGCATCGTCTCTAGCGTCAAGACATCGTCCTTGAGAAAACTAAGGGCATAGAGGGGGTCCTGGCCCGCCACCTGGGACAGCACAGCACCAAGAAACGCGACGCAATGCCGGTTGAAGTGGCGGTCACTGTCTATGCTGTGGGCGCTCAGGCAGACCCCCACTAATGGACGCATCGTTTTATCCTCTTTCAAAACCGCAGAGGCCACCTCCGCCGACCCTGACAGGAGAACGTTCCATACCGTCTGCGGTAGCGGTTCCGGTATCTCTTTCTCCTTCTCTAAAAAGTAGCCAAAACAGGGGAAATCGGATTTGCCCTCGGTCTGTGGGGGGATCGTCTCACCGCCGTCGGTGAGTACTTTTCGTACGCGGTCCTCCACCCACGCCCTCGCCCCACCCCCTTTCTGCGGAGCCCTATCCATCATGGGGTCCTCTGCGTGCCTCGAGGGGCCCTCACGGCGGACGCCCATCACGGTGCTGCCGGCCTGGACGTGCAGAGGGCGGGAGGAGTGGTGGAGCTGCAGCTGGATGCGACCCTCCGCGCCTGCCGCCGCGGTCTCCGCCCCCGTGGCCTCAATGGGGACAGGCATGTCGTAGACGGAGCTCCTCGCCCTCTGGCGGAAGGGGCCGTCGGTCGTGGGCTCCGCAGGGACAGCGCTGGGGTTGTGGTACACGGGTGCTGCCACGTTGGCTGCTTCCCTCTGGGAAGGAAGGGAAGGGGGAGGCTGGCTCTCGCTACCTTTGCTACTGTTGCTGCTGCTCTCGAGCTGGGGGACGGAGACGGGGGTGTCTCGTGAGAGCGGAGGTACACCCGATGGGTCGAACGGCTCTGGCTCCACCGTGGGGGCGGTGAGCGGGGGGGCTGGACGGACTTCCTTTCCGGTAAGAATAGAGTACAGTTGAAGAAGAAACGCCTCGGCGTAGTCCTTCTTACACGTCACCATACCCTCCACTACCTTATCGGAGAGCGGCACTTTATTCTTTTCAAACACTTTGCGCAACACAAACCAGTTACTGTTTTTATTAGCGGTGCTGCTGGTGTTTACAAACGAGTGCATAGGGACGTCCCTCCAGTAATGACTGCAAATTTCCGCGATGAGGAAACCGTTGGAGAGGTCTCGCTTAGGGTGCTGCACCGGTCTGGAGAGCCTTAGGGACTGCAGCCAGAGGAGTACCGCGCGGGGCAAGACGTTACCCTGGCGGTCGGGCTCACTGTGACTCTGCAGGGAGGCCGTCGTTGGCTTGGTGGACGCCATCTAACAGAGAAATACTAAAAAAGAAGAGGAAACTAGTGTAAAAAAGATGTACTTTTGTTTTTGTAGGTTTTTAATGAAAAAGGTAAGGAGAGAAGTGGCCATAACAACGTCATCGGCAAAGAGACATCCATCGACATTAATGAAAAAACATGATCAAAAACACGAAAAGTACAACGTCATACTTTATAATATACAAGCCTCCCATTTTTTTTTTTTTTACTGGGACAGTGAGAATTATTGAAAAATGTACCGCAACGAGTCCCACATCCGTCTAGGCGCCTCCTTCACGCTCCGTGTCATCCGTCTAGTGTAGTACCGCCACCCCAGGACTAGCATGTTGGTGGTATCGGCGGAGAGATAGGCGTCCCCGTTGACCGGTCGAAGCCGTTCCTTCATTTTGCGCATTTCTTCAAAGTGCTCGGCGGTGTAGCCGTGGGACCCGGCGCTGTGTACTCCATCCTCTTTCAATCGCTCCTCTCGCCGCCTGCCCTCCGCCGCCGCCTTGCGGATACCGGAGACGTAATCCCCGAATGAGGTGTCAGCGGAGCGGAGGGTCTCGGCGGCTTTGGCGGAGGCAGACTGCGACGGCGCCCGCTGCCATGGGAGGGTGAACCCGCGGAGACTAATAGAAGAGCCTGGGGCCACGAAGGACCGGGCGACGTCCTCCATGCGCTCCTCCGCGGTACTGCCACCGGCCTGCTTGGTGCCGCCAAGCGATGCTGTCGACCCGACGCCCTCCTCCAGTACTTTTTTAAGCGTCTTGTACGCCTCTGTGAGCTGAATCATATCCTCTGTAGAGGACTTGCTATTGGTATTCTGGTCCGGGTGGCGTTCCTTGGCCAGCTGTATAAACCGCTTTTTCAACTCCTTTTTGTTGACGGGTGGGACCTTAAAGTTCATGACCTTGCAGGCCACGCCGATCGACATGAGAAATCTCAGCGATGGACGAAACATACTATCCCTACCGTTTGGTGTTTCAGCCTAAGTGGAGAGAGAGAGAGGAATAGGTAGAGAGTAGGGTGGGCGTTTTTGCATTCAATTCTACAGAGAGAAGATATCGTTTTTCGATCTTGTTCGTTTAACGGTTATCGAGGCGGCAGTGTTGCTTACAGCACAGTCACCAACACATCTGTTCCTGATATTTGAGTGAACCGACTCACAGTGTCATCAGCCTGATCTATCCAGCTTTGTCGGCCAGGGGGTTGTCCCTCCTTGGGCTTCAAGATCCCCTCCAGGAGTTGCTGAAGGACGAGACAGTGACGAGAGGCCTCCTCTACGGCCAGGTGCACCGCCAGGACGGGGGGAGTGCGGACGCCGGCCTCGGTACCGCGCCTTCGTTGATAGAAACGCAAAAGGTGCTCATACGCATGGGGGTCAGCGGCGACAAGAACACCGTAGTAAGGGGAGGCAGCGTCCCCTGACGCAGTGCTGCGCTCTAATTCTGCTTCCATTGCCTCAAAAGGAGTGGTGGAGGCGAGAGGGCCGTAGGGCGCCACCGGAACGGTAATGCCACCAGCGGCGAGGTCCACGGCCTTTCCTTGAAGGGCATCCGCGAGGAGAATCAGCACCGCCTCGTCATCCTGGGTAGCGCCGGGAACAGCGAGGTTGGCTTTGATGGCCCTACTGTTGGCACCGCCCTTACCGCTCTCTGAGATGGGGACCGTACTAGCGCTGACTACTACAGAGGATAGACTGTCGCAGCGGAGGGTGAGGTGACCGAGCAGCATGGCGGCAGTGACAGGACCGACCGGCTCCCCTTGTCCGTCCACGCTTCCTACAATGTGAATGTGACAGGGCGAAGTCATGGAATAGCGTCGCAGCAATCTTTATACACTACCAATTCTGTGCGACTTTCTACTGTATTTTATGGTGACCTACTAAAGGGGAAAGGGGGAATAAAAAGTGGTGACATAAAGCTATGCGCATCAGTTCATTAAGAAGAAAAAATAAATACAATTTTAAAATTAGGTCCTTTTTGAAACTTTCTATTCGCCATATATGAAATAATAATAATATATATTTCACCTTTTACAGTGATATTATACAATTGCGTTTAGAAGGTTGATGTGATTTCCTTCACTCTTTGAGGAGAACGCTCTTCAGGACTCTATTTCGCTCGTACGCCGCCTTCAGTCGTCGCTGCCAATCTCGCAGCTGTGACTGGGTGTGATCGAGTCTTTCTTTTTGCAGCCCCCACTCCTTCTCCAGCTGCTGAAGCCGTCTTGTTGTACTAGCCAACTCTTCCTCCATCCTCTCAGCTTCCCTCAGGGAGGTAGAGAAGCCGTCCGTCGTTTGACGTTGCTCCCTCAGCTGCGCGTTTTTGGCGGTGAGGGTGTGTCTCGCCTGGTCTAGCTCCGCGCAGAGCAGCAGATGGGTCCGCTCGAGCTGTTGAAGGTGCTCCTCTTTCCCTACAGAGTCCCACTCCACTCCTTTGGCGGAGGGGGAGGCGAGGTAGTCCTGCAGTGTGCGCACCCGTAGCTGTGCCTCTGATACTTCTTGCGTGAGCTGCTGGTACTGCGTTTGAAGGGGGGCAATAACACCTTTTAACTCTTTTTCGTCGCTGTTTGCTATTTCTAGCTGACGACGGACCTCCGCTACCTGCCGCTGCAGCGCCCATTGCTGGGCCGCCTGGGCCTCGAGCAGCTCCCTCTCCTTTTGTCTCGCCGCCAATGCGTCCTTCCGCTGTTCCAGTTCCGCCTGCGCTTCCCTGGCGCGCTGGGTTTTATTCTCTATTTCCTTTCGAGCAGTTTTCAGTTCGGTCAGTCGTTTCTCGGTGAGGTGCAGTGTGGATTGTAGTTCCCCCTCCGTGCGCTGTAGTAGCCTCTTCTCCTCCTGGTAGTACTGACGGGTCTCTCGGTACAGCTCTGCACACCGCCCGAGACTGACTCGTATCCGCTCTGCCATTCCCGCTATACTACCGTCGCTGCCTTCATGAGAGAGAGGCGGTCGAGGGCCGTTCGGTGCGAAAGGCAGTCTCAGGGCTTCAATACGCTGCATGTGTACCGCCAAAGAGTCACTGACATCGGTCAACAGAAATAGCAGTAGACCTGTTCCCTCTTCCACCGCGTGTTGCGCCCTAGTGGTCTCCCTCAAGGCTTCCTCCCTCTCCGCCGTGTACTCCCTGAAGCGGTCCAGCTTCTTGGCGAACCCTAACAGCACCTCTCTGCGTTTCAAAAATAAGGCCTCATTTTCCTCTTCAATTTGATGTAGCAACGCTAGTTGGCCCTCTAACTCGCTCGTTAGGTGAGGGTGGCTGTCCTCTGTGGTCTTGGTATAGCGGCCCCCACCTCCCCACTCCCGGCGTAAGAGCCCTCTTCCCCACTCTACTAGTTGCTCTGCCGTGTCTCCGTCTTTTTTGAGCATGTACCTAATAATGGTCGGGTCATAATAATAATAAAAATGAGATGAGAAAGGGAGAGAAGGTTGGGGGTCATTAATGCGAAAGAACAAAAGAAAAGGGAAACAATATGAATTTTAAACGGACACATTTTTTTTTTCTTATTTTTTGCACAGCATATTTTCCCTTTTCTGTGATGATGAGCAGTAGATAGTGGCCAGCGGCGGTCAGTCCAGCTGAAAGGTCCACTTGGAGCCCCTGCGCTTCGACTGGTCCAGCGAGAGGACCTCCGCGGGCGGGGATGGTTTCGGCAAGACGGCGGTCGGGAGCAGCGACGGGAGAGCGTTGCCCCTCAACGCATCCAGCTCCCTCTCCCGCAGCGCCACCCGCATTTCTCTCTCCCGCAGATCCTTCAAGCGGCGGTTCATGTGCTCTTGCTGCTCCGAGAGGGAGCGGTACAGCTGTAGAAGGTGTTGGTGCGACACCTCCTCTAACTTTCTCTCGTCGTACTCGTGGAGTAGTTTGCTGTTCTCCCTCTGCACGGCGAGCTCCGTGTAGTACTGCTTGGAGAGCTCTGGGCTAGTGGGGATGTCTGGCAGAAGACTGGAGAACACCGCGGGGCCCGCCAGAAGGGTTTCGGTGGTGGTCGAATGTACGGCTGCCGTCCCTGGCCGCATCGGCCTCGCAGTGGAGAGGGCCGCGCCGCCTGCCTCGCTGCGCACCTCACCCCTCGGGGCAGTGTGCGGGGGAACATACCCAAAGACGGCCTGGATGCACTCCACCGCGTCCGCCATTGTGGAGGGGACGTAGAGTGCATTGTGAAGGCTGTCAACGCCGAATCTGGCTCTCAGACTCGACGGTGCCACTCGCCTGGCGTCGGCGGGGTCCTCCGGGCCGGCGAGCTCGAGCAGCCGCTCCACCGCATTGAAGGCGGTGACGAGGAAGGCCAGACTGGTGCCGCTCAGCAGCTCCCTCACCTGGTCCTCCTGGAGGGCGGTCATGCCACCCGCGGCCTCCGTGCCCTCCCTCGGCTTCCCTCTCCAGGCAGGGGCCTCGGCGGAGAGGTGACCCACCGTCTGCTTGGAGGAGAAGGGATACAGGCGGACGATGGTACTGGCGATGGCGGGGGTCATCTTGAAGCTCCGGGCGTGCACCTTGAAGCCGGCCTCAGTGACGGTTTGGATGATCTCGGCATGGTGACTCGCGGCGTGCGGCTTACAAAGGAGAAAGGAGCTCTCGTCCAGTCGGGCCTGGGAGTCCTTCTCGGGAAGATTCATTCACAAATGCAGAAAAGAGGTCAACTTTGTGTATTTTCTGCAATAGTACTAATAATAAAATAACGGCTATTTTTGTTTTGTATTCCCTTTTTGTGTGAGCAAAAATAATTGGAGTGTGATTGGGAGAAGTGAGGAATTAAGCTAATTAGTTTTTTTCTTTTCTTTTCATTATATAATGGACAGTATTTTACCATATTTTGGTAACAATAAAACCGGAAAAAAGAAAAAAAGAATGTGTTTATATGAAAGTTATTTTTTTTTTTTTTTACTATAACTAAAAATCGCAACAAAAGCATCCGTTAATTTAGTTATTTGCTCTAGCTTTTTTTTTTTTTTTACGTATACAGACACGCGCTTGCTCTTTCTTTTTCTGGTTCTTTTTTTTTTTCTTTTTATTCTGTTTCGTTTACAAAGAAAGACATACCATTAATGGTGATGGCAATAAT
>AUXL01000405.1:0-10749 GCA_000482185.1 Angomonas desouzai | reverse complement strand
CGGGGGCACGGCACGTAGGCAGCTAATAACATTTTATATTTGCCTTCTAGTTTCGTTCTTGATTGTTTGTTTGTAGGACTAAATTCACGAAGGGTGTCCGATCAATGACGTGTGAATAATTTATATTTTATGGAAATAATAATAATAATAATTAATATAAATGTTTTACTGTACTGTACAAAAATATACACACTCACTTATAATTGTAATAATGTAATTGAATAATTTTTTTTTAAAAAAAGGGTGGGGGAAATTTTTCAAAGAGGAGGTGAAAGATATTTACTACATCAATTCACTCTCTCCCTTTGGCATAATATCCTCGATGGCCTGTTGCCGTTCAACCTCTAGTAAATTAGTAATGAAGGCGACAGCCTCATGGAAGTCGCTCGTCTTGCCGTGAATACGGCGGAAGCGGACGACAGTGTAGCCGAGGCAGGCGGGGGCCAAAATGACGTCGACGTCGCACACGCCGTTGGTCTGGCTGAGGGCGCCGCTCTGGGCGTGGGAGAGGACGCGATGTCCATAGCTGGAGCTGGCCTGAGGGGTGTTGAGGCTGAGGCTCTTGGCGAACTGGCCGGAGCTGGAGGGACTGCTGTGGCGCTTTGTCCTGCTGCCGGTGCGCGTCTTGGTGCGGGAGGGAGAGTCCCTGCCGCTGTGATCGTAGGGGCTGCCCACCAGAGGGAAGCCCAGCTCAGGCTCGACGGCGCCGTGCTTGTGCTCCTTGTCCTTGGGGAGGACGAGAGGGGCGGGGCGACTGGCTCGCCTCCCTTTGCTCGCGCTCGAGCTGTCCTGCTTGGCGGAGCCGGTGCCCACCAGAAGGGGGTCAGCATGACTCGTGTCCACCGGCACAGAGGAGGCGAAGTCAATGTTCTGGTGTTGTTTCTCCAGACGCTTTAGCGCCGCGTCTACTGCGTGCTCGGTCTGGCTATTGGAGGCGCCCGGCAGCGTCGCCTGCAGCTCCATAGAGGAGCCCAAGGAGGAGCCCTTCTCAGTTCCTACAATTGACATGGTGTTGCGGTCGCTGCTGCAGTTACTAATGATATCCTCGGAAATACTGTCGTGGCGATCGTTTACTAACGGGCCGGAGGGCGCCACCGGTCGGACAGGAGACTTGAGGTCGGGGTAGTGCACCGGGACCGAGGTGGCGGGCGGTGGGGGGGAGGCAAGCTTGGCCTTTCTCTTGGTGGAAGATAAGTACTGCACCGATCGGGTCCGCATGGATCGATTGAGGTCGGCGATGGTGGGAACCCCTTTGCCGGTAATATTAGAGGTCGACATGGAGACAGAGAAGTGCTGGAGGGAGTGGGCGAGGTCGCGTTCACCGAGGCTGCGGCCGCCGGGGGAGGAGTGGGAGAGGAAGGCGGGGACGGCGGAAGTGCTGGCGGCCAGGGCGGGTATCGTGCTCTCCATTTTGGTCCCTGTGAGCAGCGCGGAAGAGCCGAGGTAGCGGAAGGAGTAAATATTTTCCGTATTGGAAACCATCTCGTCAGTGTATAGCAGAAGCAGCCTCTCCGACACGCTCGACAGCTTTTCTAAAATGACGTTCTGAAGCCCCACAACCAACACCCCATGACGGACGCATTCGGTGACGTTTCTCGATTGGAACAGGGCGGCGAGGTTGGTAGCGGCGGCTAGTTTCCTTCCGAGGGGGTGGTAGAGAAGAATCTCCCGCTTCACAATTCCCATCACGAAAGCGTCAAAAGAGACGCCCATGCAAGGACTACTGGCGGTGGGGGTGGCGGGTGGGGTGTTACCCGTGAGGGAAATCGTGCTGGCGTTGGTGACGTTCTTCTCCACTAAGTTCTGTTCTTGGAAAAACTTGATGAGTGAGACGAGGTCCTCCTCGCTGGTTTCGATCTCGCACTTTTTAAATACCGCCCGCATTTGGTCAATACTGATGAATCCACTATGCGTCGTGTCGACGAAATCAAACGCCGTTCGTAATTGTCGAACCACTTTCCGTTCCACTTCATCCATTTGGGTCCCAATAATGTTCCCCAACTGAAACTCTCGGCTATGGGTGAAAGGGGTGTGCGCCAAGTCCGTGTTCACCCACGCGCTGCGAAACTGCTCGTACGTAATCTCGGAGGAATTGGGGTCCCCGGTGAACAGAAATACCAACTCGGATACATCCGCGGAGGGCACGGCGTCTTGGTGAAGGACGGTGAGCATATCGCGTATCTGATCCCGCGTGATCTTACCGAAGCCGTCAGTGTCGATTTTATGAAAAGCGGTGGAGATGGCCTTTTCCTCGTCGAACGTCGCCACCCGACTGCGGTTCGTGAAATTAAGAAAAGAGCTATTCGTGGAGCGGTCCACTGGGAGGTCTTGCAGGTCATCGCGGTGGGGGAAGTCGGCGGGGTCTATGTTGATGGTGAACCAAGGGTGGTGGATGATGTCCTCTGTGGTGGGGCGGCGGTCGGGGTCCTCGTCCAACATCTTGGACACGAAGCGACGGGTCTCGGGGGATAGTCTTTCGATTTCCTCCTCTGTGAAACTGAACTGCGCCTCCTCGATCAAGTGCATCGTCTCCTCGTCGTCGCGACCGTCAAAGGGAAGGCGACCGGTGAGCATAAAGAACAGAATGACGCCGGCGCTCCAGAGGTCTTGCATGAAGGGAACAACGGTGACGTGCTTGGGTTTTTGGGCGGTGGGGGAGTGAGGTGTGGAACTCGTGGTGGGCGCCTTGCACCGCTTTTCTGCCTTGTGCTTCCGCTTCCCTTTGCGGTTCTTTGGCTCATCGCTGTCGGAGGAGTCGGTGGAGAATGATGTACTACGAGAGTTCCGAATGGTCTTTTCGCCAAAAATGGTCTTCATAAATCCCTTCTTTTCCTTTTTGCCGTTGCACGCTTCATTGGCGTGGTGATTGGAGTTGCCGCTATGGTTATTGTTATGATTGGTGTTGTTGTAGTTCGTCCCAGTGCCGGTGACCGAGTCGGAGAGGTTTTCTGTGGTTTGGATTCGGTTATTCTTGGAGCGTTCCATACTATTGTTCTTCTCGGTGAACTGCCGCATGAGAGGGGTGTCCTGTGTGTAGTTGGAGGCAAAACTATTGGCCGTGTCGCTCCAATGGGCGGCGCCCGTTTCGTACGGGGACTCTGGGGACCCTTTTTTAAAGCACTCATTGGTGTTGCAGTTCGTCGCGGTGAAGGGGGAGTACGTGTCCTCCTCCTCTGCGTAGGCGTTATTGGTGTAGGAGGCGATGACGGCCTCTGGGGACATGTAGTGTAACGTACCAAAGGCAAAGTTATCTTCCGGCAACATCATATTCGCATCGCCGGCCCCTATATTCTCCTCCGGGTCATCAATATTGCGAAAGTTATTTTTGGAGCAAAATCCAAAGTCGCACACTAACAGACGATTGTCCTTTCCTAAGAGTAAATTCTCCGCCTTCAAGTCCTTATGGGCCACCCCTTCCCGGTGGCAGTAGTCAATCGCGGAGATGAGTTGTTGAAAATAATATCGGGCCTCATCTTCGCTAAAGTGACCTTTGGAGATGATGAGATCGAACAGCTCCCCACCCTCTGCTAGTTCCATAATAAAGTAAAAGGCGATGGTGGAGTTAAAGAATTTGAAAAAGTTGACGACGTGGGGGTGGTTGAGGGCTTGTAGGACGGTGGCCTCATTCACAATCTTTTTCTCTAATGCCTCGATGAGCTTATGACGGGGGTCGGTAGGGCTGTGGGCGGAGAGTGGGCTCCGCATCTCCTCGGTCTCCATCCTGGTAAGAGGACTGGCGACCTCGCTCATGTCTCCCCCAAAGGCGGCTAGCACCGGCGCGAAGAGGTCTTCCTTCTGTAGCACTTTCACCGCAAAGTTCTCCCCACTCGGCACATACTTGACCACAAACACAGAGCCATAACTACCCTCCCCTAATCGCTGTCCAATGACGTAGTCTTGTAGCACTTTGGCCTCCTCTTCTAGGTTGAGAGTGCCGGTGAAATCGGCTGCGTCGGCCATACGGTTCTAATATTATAAAATATAACGCGGGGTAGTGTGCAGAAAGAAATAATAATTAAAATTTTCAAAATAAGAAAAAAACTAGTAAAAAAAGAAAAAATGATTTAATATTATTACAAAAAAAAAAAAGAATGATATATAAATAGCCGCAAAATAACTCTCTTTAGCTTTACGGCCTTTCGCTGCGTTCCGCTTAAGAAGAAAGGGAGAAAAAAAAAAAGAGAGAGACAAGAAAAGTAAAAGTGGTAAAGAGTGCAATGAATCAACAGTTAAAACGGAAAATCAACATTGAAAAGAAAAAAGGGTAATACTTATTTTCATCGAGTCTAATGTATGCATCTAAAAATCTATCGAATCTGTGAACAGCGCCTTCTCCACCGTAGGGGGAGGCGTGTCCTCTATGCGGACCGTGTAGGCTAGCAGGGCGGCCTGCGCTCTGTACTGGGTCTGGTACCGGGACACATGCACCGCCACCTCCCCCTCCTCCTCCTCTCGCTGTGGGTCCACCCGCACACAGTAGGGCGACACTAACCGCTCGAACAGAGCTTCCGCCTTCTTCGAGGGAGAGGGATGGATTCCCTTCGCGACGGCGGGGGATGGGGTGAGGCCGAGGGTACCGCTGTCATCGAGACTAGGGGCCTTCATCCTTCTAAAGCGTAATGGGGGGTCTTCAAACGATGATGATAACAATAAAAAGGGGGAAAAAAAGGAAAATGGAAATGAAAGCCATGATGGCGGATGAAAAATACCATTTGAAGAGGAGAGAACAGTAGTACAGTAGAGAAATAAGAGACGAAATGCGTATGCGGGAAAGATGGGTATATCGATATATGGAGGGGAAGCAACAAATTAAGAAAAAAAAAAAAAAGTAGAGAAAAAAGCATAAAGTGGCATGTAAAGACATTGGGTATATATGATACGTGCCAATAATAATAGTAGTGGTAGTAGTAATCGATAGCACCAGAAAAATTAAATAAAGAAGTGCTGTCTCTTATTTTTTGTTTTTTGGTGGAAACACAAAGAGGCTATCGCCCCATCAGACACGAATGGCTGGCTCATAAGAGGCAGGGAGGAACGGTACGACATCGTTGAAGTCAACAGCGTCGCAGAGTGTGACCAAGTCGTCCGGTAGCGCCGTCTCCTGTATCGTCCGCAGCCCCGGAAAGCTCACCTGCAGGTAGCACGACACCACCACCCGCCCCGTCCGTATCCCCACCGGCGGCGACAGCGTAACATCCTCCTCCTTCTCCACCTTGCTGAGCCGGATGGGGGACTTGGCCTCCTTCACGGCGGTGTGGGTGAAGCATGGGGGGAGTCTCAGGTTGGCGTCGAAGGAGCCAGAGGCACCGTAGGGGATCTTGCCCTCAAAGTGCTGATGGGCGAGGCGGTGCGGGGGGCCGGTGATGTCAAAGAGCTCTCCCTTCACCTTTACCCGCACTTTTGCTAGCAATTCAACTTTGACCCCTTTGATGGAGTCCCCGTCGCCCCCGGAGGGGTGGAAGCCGCCGTTGGCCACCTGCACCCGCAGTCGAAGCGTCTTGACCGGGATGAAGGAGCGGGCACTGCCGCTGTCGACGCTCAGCGTGGAGGCGTTAGGGCCTCCCACCACCGCCCCCATCACCGTCGTCCCCAAGTCCGGGGCACTGTGAGAAGTGACACTCTGGTTGGGGGAGATGAGCCGTTTGACAGCACCGTCGTCGCTGTCCCGCAGCACCACGCACGAGCTGCCCAGGAATTTGACTTTGACGTCAATCACGCCTTGGGGGGCGGACTGAAAGAAGCGGGACAGTGGGCTCTTCTTGAACGTCCGGAACCGTTGGGTGACGAAGAGGAGGGGCTTCATGCCGGCCCTTTCGTGCGCCTGTAGCAACTCCCGCTTCGGCACAGCGCTCTTCATGGTGAATGGCTGAGTGACCTCAGGGGCGCTGCTGGGGGCGTCGCACCGGTCCACGTGGAGCGCTATTTCGTACTGCATGGCGCCCGCAATGTCGGGGGTGGAAAAGGAAAAGGAGGGAGGGCACCACGGGGGGAGGAGAAAGGCAAACCGGAACTCGTACTCTAGTCCTGATTGAAGGGAAAGTACGGTGGGTTTGGCGGCGCCGGAGGTGTAGGGAACTCGCATGGGATATTCCACCTGCATTTCCTCGTGCAGTACCAGTCCTAGCATCCCCTCCGGCATCCCCCTCCGCTCCGCCGCGACGGTGTTGCCGTGATTCCCCCCGGAGAGGTACTCTTGATAGGAGTGGGTGTGGGTGTCGAGCACTAAACCAGTCAGGGCGTTCTTGCCATTCTTGACCATGTACTTCTCCAACTTCTCAATCGCAAGCGTCCGCTGGGTGCACTCCGCCTCGGACTGCTGCCCGGCGAGGGTGAGACGCCTATCATAGTACACCTCACTGGGTATCTTCTCCCTCCCCCGCCACAGCAGTTCTTTTCCCGTAAGCCGCAAATACACCGACGATAGCTCTAACTGCTTTCCCTTTGCGGTGAGTCGCACTACCCCTTTGACGGTTTCACCTGGGAGGAACTCGCCTTGGCCGGTTTTGCCGCGGTCTAGCACGATAGACGCCTCAAAGTCCTTGGTCGTCATGGGATTCGTCGCACCAATAAGTTGTGACCTAAAAAGGGAAAAGGGGAAGAGAAAGGGGGATCATACTCTCCAACAACAAACACAGCAAAAATCATAATAAAAAAGAGGAGAAAAACGGATGAAGGCAAGAAACAATTTTTTCTCTTTTCTCTTTTCAAGAGTACTTTACAGGCAGATTAAGCACTTGGTTGCTACTGTCGAGTAGCTCCGCGATGTGCAAGACTTGGGTGTCCCAGTCCTGCTCCTCAATATAGGTGTGGAGGCCGGGGAATGAGATGGCAAAATTGAGATAGGTTTTGATATTAGCGGTGAGCACACCGGGGGGAGGGAGATAGTGGGAGCCGTCCTTCTTGCACCGGCGGAACACTTTGGGCAGCAGCAAGTTCGCCTCCCACTCCACCGACTCCCCCGGTCGAATGCGCTTCTTGTACTGCACCTTGGAGAGGGGGGGCCGCAGGGTGTGGGCGGCCTCGAGGGGCTTAAAGATATCGATCATCTCCACCAGCTCGACGCGGACGGCGGGGATGGTGGTCCAGCTGTTTTCATTCCGAACATAGACACGAATCGGAAGGTGCTCGGCGGGGATGGGGGGATAGGGCCCCGGGTCCGCCTTCGCCCCCGACCCCTCCGCCATCCTGGCCTGCTCGTACTCGATCATCTCCTTCGTGTCGTCCCCCCACCGAGTGAGGAGGGCCCTCGACCCCAGCACCTCGATCTCCACCTCTATCCCCCCACCCGAGTTGAAGCAGCAGAGATTCCCGAACAGGCCACACTTGAATATCTGGTAGCGAGCGGAGAGGCTACTAGGGGTGCCGGTGAGGCTTTTCCCCGCCTCGCGGTAGGCCCGCAGTAGTTGCCGCTTTGACATACTCGACAGCACAAAAAACGTCACCGACGTGGATAGCTCTTTTTTAATCGAATTGGTGTATTTGGTGTCGTCGTGCTCGTCAGTGTAGTTGTCAAAGTCCTTGACGATAATGAGCGCCGCGCTGGCGGTGTACTCCATCTTTCCTTTCGCCTGCGCGAGAGAGAAGTAGTAAGAGGGGGGCAGCCATGGAGGGAGGCGGAAGCCAAAGGGGTAGCGGTGCTCCCCGGGGTGCAGCACCCTAGCTTTGCGCCGGTGCTCCTTTTTCCGGTCGGGATCGCCGCCGTCGTCGCTTTCGTAGTCCTCCAACTCGCGGTGCTTTCGGTCGAACTCCTTTGACTTGGACTCATCCGGGACGACCCTGGCGTACGGCGTCGCGTGGTGCTCCATGAAGAGCAGCTCTTGCTTGGCCTGTTCCTCCACCTCCTTTGTTTCTAACTGCACCTGTCGAGACCCCGCCAGCGTCACATTACGAGACAGATACACCCGGTCCGCGGTGTACCCCTCTAATAGATTGTCGTACTCTGCCTGGTCGTCCTTGATCTTGTTGGACTCCTTGCACAGCAGAGAGAGGCGAAGGGAGTGGAAAGGGATGCCGTCCGGTAGGGAGGAGGGCACCTCCACGCGCACCTCCCCTTGTAGGAACTCACCGGGGGCAAATTTAGTGGCGGCGACTCTTATATGCAAATGGACCTCTTCATAAGAGGACACCGCCGCGCTGGGAGCTTTGGTTTCGGAGTAGCTCATTCCGTTCGGTAAAAGTACTTTTGATGTGCTGAATGGCTATTTTAATGTTTCGTTTCTCTCTATTATTTCGTTATGATTCTGTCTCTATATTACTACACAACATTATAGATAATAGGCGAAGGGAAATAAATAAAAATAGCGACAACCAAGAAAAAAAGTAACGACGGAATGATCTTTTCCAAAGGAAACAAATCGACAACAACAGAAAAAAAAAAAAAAAGGTAGCAATTTGCATTGGCACAGGAGTGCGAAGTAAAGGTTAAACATGGAAAGTAAAAAATGTACATATATGGGGTCCGTGGTGGAGGAGGGCACTGCCGTGTCATTAGCGTTTCACGGGAGGCAATTTCACCTGAGTCTCGTAGGTGAGCTCGTCGGGGTAGACACAGTTAATATTCGTCGAGGCGTCTCTGCCGAGCGCGACCTGATGCGTGGCACGGGCCGGGTAGCGGATACCAAATGTGTAGCCCTTCCTATTCTCATTGTCTCCCGCAATACTTTGACTGTAAGGTGTATAGTCATTGTAGTGCGACCCCGGGCCCCCGCCGAGTGTCTCGTCCTGCTTGTTGCGCAGGATGAAGTCACCCTTGTAGAATATCGTCCCCTTGCCCTCCTTCTCCTTAACGGAGTAGTCGGGGTTGTAGTGGCCGGGGCCGGGGACACCGTTGTCAATGACGGCACGGGGATCGTGATTGCCACCCATGACGGCGCCTCGGGAGTGTTTCTCGACGGGGGCGTAGTTGATGTCCCGAGGGGGGTATCCGGAGGGGCCCTCCTGCTGTCGCCGCTCCTTCTCCTCTTGGGCCTCTCTCTCCCGCGCCGCGGCGTAGGGGTCGAAGGGCTTGGGGGCAAACACACCGCCGGTGCTGCGGTCGATGGTCTTGGTGGTGTCGTAGCTGCCGGGACCGACGTTACTCGCGTTGGGCTCCGTCGACTTCCAGCGGCCCAGCATAGAGTACCCTTTGTGCTGGTCATAGTCAAAGTCAGAGGGGAGGTGGGTGACCGGCTCCGAGGACATGCGGCGACCGCTGCGCTTTGTGTGGGTGGGGTTGGTGGCGGAGGGGGCGGTAGGGGCCTTCATCGTGGGGGCGTGACGGCGGTGCCGCTCCAGTATATCGGCGGCCCTATCGACCGAGTAGGCACCCGGACCGGGACCCGGTGTGTGGTACTGTCGGGGACGGAAGCGGCCGCCAAAGGTCGACACATCCGTAAAGCGGTCCCTAGATGGCGTCGTGCGGGCGGCGATGCTGTGCGGGTCGCTGTTGTAGGCCCCGGGGCCGGGGGTGATTTCGGTCTTTTTGTAGTGACGGTGGGGGACGGGGGTGTGGTACTTTTTCTTGGTGATGTCGTCCGCCAGTCCGGGGATGACGTACTGCCCCGGCCCTGGCACCCCCGCCTGCTCCCGCTCCTCCGCGGTGACGGAGCGGATACCAAAGTGCGCACCGGGCTGTACGCCGTGCTTGGGGGGCTCAAAGTAGGAGGGGATGATGTACTCCCCTGGGCCGACATCGCCGGTGGGGGAGGCCTCCCACTGCCCCTTCAGCTTGCCGTACATGCTATAGGCGGGGGTGTCGGGGTACAGCGCCATGCTGTACTGTTTGGGTTCGCTAATCTCTGGTCGGGCGCCGCCAGGGGGGGCGGAGTGGGGCACCTCCGTCGGCATCGCGTGGGAGGGAGGGCCGAAGCGGGTGGCGCGGCCGGTGCCGATGTAGCCTGGGATGGGGTACTCCCCCGGTCCCACGGCACCTGTGGTGGGGGTGGGGGAGGGATACTTGCCTAGTATGCTTCGCTTGCTACTGTCTGACTTGGGCCCAAACCCCGGCGGCAGCTCGTACTCGCCGTTTCCGGGGCGATGGTCGCGAAGACGGAGTTGGGCAAACTCAGTAAAGCCTCCTATGGTGGCCATGCTTGTGGTTTCCTGTTGTGGTGAAAAAAAAAAAAAAAGGAGAGAGAGAAGGAAAAGCTTTGTAAACAGCGAACACAAGACAAAGTATCACCAACATGCACAAGGCGATAATACTAACAACCACAACAAAAAATAAAAAAAGGACATTGAAAGGAAAAATAATAAAAGTAAAAAAGTAACTTGACCTTAATGTATTGCTTTATTCAGCGGGGGCCTCGACGGCTTCCTCCACTTCACGGGGCTCAGCCTCCTTGGAGGCGGGGATCTCGCCGTGGGCGTTGGCGATGGTCTGAGCATCGGACTTGGGGAAGTAGATCACCTTAGCCTTGCGGATGCGGAGATCGCGGAGGGGGACGATGGGGTTGCAGCGGGCGGCGAGGGCATCGGCGAGGGTGTCGCGGGTGATCTGGTTGACGGCCTCAGCAATCTTGATCTGGCCAAGACGCTGGTTCACGGTCTTGCCGATACGGTGGCGGACCCACTTCACGAGACGAGTCTTGGCGTAGCAGTTGCGGGAGAGCTGGCCGGGCTGAGTCTTGGTGAAGGCGATGACGAACAGACGGATGGTGTAGCCGTCGGCGGTCTTGGCATCCACGGTGGTCTCGAGGGTGGTGCACCACTTGCGCATAAGACTGTAGGTGCGGTCGGTGGTGATGTTCATGGAGTGGAACTGGGTGAGCA
>AUXL01000404.1:0-10765 GCA_000482185.1 Angomonas desouzai | reverse complement strand
GGGAAGCCGTTGAAAAAGCTTACAGCTTAACAGCGTACACACGAGGGGGGAAGCGCTTGGCCTGGCGAATCTGACGGCGGGTCTTAAGGCGGCGCTCGTTCTCGCGGAGGGCGAATGCGGCGGCGGTGGGTGAGCTTTTCACGGATCACCTTGGGGGCCTTGTTGCGCATCTTACGCTCGGAGTAGAACTTCTTCAGGTTGGTGCGCTCGTTCTGGTTAAGAACGGTGAGAATGCGGGCGATGCTCTTGCGGATGGGGCGGATGCGGAGGAGACGAGTGTCGTTACCTCCGTTACCGGCGTGCTGGGCAACGCGGAGCTGGGACAGCTCCTTCTTGAACTCGCCGAGCTGCTTCATGAGCTCATCCTTGCTCTTCTCGCGGCACTCCTTGATCTTAGCGTAGTTGGACATGGCTTCTTGATTCTTCCTATGAAATAATGAAAAGAAATTGAGTAAAAGGAAAAGGAAAAGAAAGAGAGAGAGAGAGTAAAAGAGTTGTCGTGTTACACAGAAATTAAAAAGAACTATTCAAATGGGGTGAAAAATAAAAAAGGTGAGGCACTGACATTTTGTTTATTTTTAGTTTCAGGTACATCAGATACGGTACACTATATCTGTATTGTTTTGTTTTATATATTTACATTCCACCACCTTTTTCAAGAAGAACCTCCTTCCTTATTGTTATAATTATTATTATTTATTTATTTCAAGGTGGTGACACCCATCGAGATGGCTCCCTTCACGATACGGTTGCCCTGAGCGCAGTACACCTTGCCGGTGGAGGGTGTCAGCGCCACCACCGCCTCCTTGCCCACCTGAGTGTAGGTGGTACCCTTCAGGCGGAAGAACTCCTCCCGTGGGCGGTCATAGGTGGACACAGCGAGGGGCTCCAGCTTCGCCACGTGCTGCAGCACGGCATCCTGGAGAGTCTTGATCTTCTCATCTCTCTCGTTCTCTTGTATCTTGGTGAACTGGGCGAGACTGGCGCGCTGCTCCTCGCTGAGCAGTCGTAAGGGTCGGCGCCCTCTTCTCCCTCCTCCTCCTCGCCCTCTTCCTCTCCGTCCTCCACCTCCTCGTCCTCCTCCTCCGGGTCTACTTCTTCCTCTTCCCCCTCTTCGTCGTCCTCCTCTCTCTGGGCGCGCTCCGCACGGGCGGCCGCGAGTTTTTCCTCTCGCTCTAACCGCTTCAACTCTTTCTCCGCCTTTTTCTTCTCCTTCAGAGTCGTTTTGGCGGCGCGGATGTGTTTCTTTTGCTCCGTGCGCACCGCCTTTTTGCACTCCTTGTTGTACAGCGCCACACTCTTCTTCAAGGTGGATCGAGTCGACTTGATCTCCTTCTTGACTTTGATCTGGTTAGCAGCGACGAATTGGACGACATTCTTGGCAAAGAGAGCGGCGTCTATCCCCAGCACATACCCGCTCGCCGCGCCGACCAGCAGGAGGGACCGCTCCTCCTCCTCGGGCTGATAGTACACAGTGTGAGGGATCTGCGGCAGCACCACCGTCCCCAGCGCCGTCTGCCGGCGGATCAGCTTATTCCCGCCCTTCGCCTTGATGGCCGACTTGGCGCGGAGATCGGGGTTGTTGATGACGTCGGCCACGGGGTCGAACTCCTCCTCCTCTGCGTCCTTCTCCTCGGAGGCTTTGGGCTCCTGAAACGAGACAGACGCCTTTCCGCCGTCGGCGTCGATGCTACCGCGGAGGGAGGCCAGGTCCTCCAGCAGGGGGTCCTGAGCGGGCTCCTCGGGGTCGGGGACATTCCAGAATTTGAGCTCCCCATCGCTGGAGAAGGAAAACACTAACGGGACGGGTTCTCCCTCGCTACTCTCCGCCGCCTCTACGCAGGCGACCGCCTTCACCTGGTTGCGGTGCCCTTGGAGGATACGGATGCACTGTCCGGTGGCGCTGTTGAACACGCGGACTTGATGGTCGTAGCTACCGGTAAGGATGAGACCGCTCTCGGAGAAGGCAATGCAGCTCAGCGCCTCCGTATGGCCGTCCCATGTCGACTGACGATCGCCGTCCACCACATTCAGGGAGCCGTCCTCGCCGCCGGCGTACAGTCGGCCCTCATGGAAGGCGAGGCACCGCAGGGGGGCGCGGAACCGCGTAATGCGGACCGTCCGCTCGGCGTGCTCCTCCTCCTCGGTATTCGCATTCCACTGCCTAACCGTGCCGTCCAGCGAGCAGCTGTAGACCTCATCCGAAGACGACGCGTACAGGCCGGTGACGCCTTTGCTGTGGCCTCGGAGCACCAGAGACGGCTGGCCAAGGTCGACGTCTTTGATGGAAATGTACTTTTCTATCGAGCCATCCTCGCGTCCCACAAACAGCGGCGCCGGTTCCTCCTCCGCCGGGGAGGACACACACCATATGGTACTAGTCATGGGGTGTATTCCTTTCTTTTTCTTGTAAGGAAAAAAGAACTAGGTTTACAATACAATAAAAAAATTACTCTAGCAAATGAGACAAAAAAGGGTGGAGACAAATAATGCAGACAATCCAAAATACGATTTCAATGGGAAGTGGTTCAAAAGCACAGAGAGAGAAAAAAAAAAATGAGGTTGGTCTAACAGTCATCTAAAAATCTAAATAAAAAAAAAAAAAGACGTATTGAAAACATGAAAACAGAAAGAAAAAAAAAACATTGAAGAATGTCTGAATAAATAGTACAAATAGTGATTATGGTATATATTCTGTGTTGTTGTCCCCTCCTTTAGTGTCGTGCTCTTACTCGTAGTGCACCTTCCTCTCGACACGGAACGGTGGCTGCTCCGACTCCTCCTCCTCCGACACCACACGTGGGGTCACACTAAGGGGTCGGGCCAGCTCCGACAGACGGTGGTAGTTGGGAGGACGGTTGGCGCCGGGCTTGTTCTTGATGAGCACCTCGCCGTACTTTTTGGGGTCGGCGTAGTACTCGTACTGGGAGACTAAATACTGTTGGCCGTCGTTGTACCTGGCCTTGGCGGAGGTGGGGCGCCACGGGGTGGGGGAGTCGGCCTCTTTCTCTCCCTTGTCTCCCTTCTTGCGACGGGGACTAGGGGACCGCGCGGGAATGCCGAAGACCTTCTCCATCTCGCGCTCCCGCAGCGCACGGCGGCGGAGGGGGTCGGTGTAGACCCGCTTCACATGCCGCCGGAACTGCTCCTCGGAGAGGTACCGCGGAGGGCTCTCGGTCTCGCCGTAGATCTCCCGTGCCAGCTCCGCGCGGTGCTGCTGGCGGCGGAGTAGTTCCTCCTCGACGCGGGTGCGGAGGTAGTGCTCGATCTCGCCCGGGGTGCGGCGGACGGGGGCGGGGGCCTGGTACATCTCCTGCTCCACCTGGCGGACCGCCTCCTTCCGCCGTTGCACGCCGCCCTGGTAGAGACGGTTGGTGGAGTCCTGCAGCATGCGCTTGGAGCCGTAGTAGTCGACAAAGAGGGCGGCCTCGGTGGTTTTGGTGTAGGGGTTCGGCATCACAGAATACTGTCGAAATAAAGAAGCACTTGTTTTAGGGGGGAAGAAATAAGAAGCATAAAAGAGGGAGGAATAAAAGAAAAAGTAGACGGGTGTTGCGTCGGACGCAAAAAAGGAACGAAAGAAAAACAAGTGTTACAAATAGTAGAACATTATTTTTGATTTTCCTTTTTCTTCTTCAATTTTTTTTTTATTATTAATGGAGAAGGGGAAAAAAAGTGATGTAAAGATTCCTAATTTACTTGACAATGAAAGACGAAACTGGGAATTTTCCTATCTTTTGTTAACCGCGATGTCCCCGTCCAGATGCTTACTTTATTATATTTCCCGGGCGGATGACGGCGCGTACACTAAGCTTTCTCTGACGATCGGCAGAGTGTGCACAATTGTATTACCTGTAACGTCACCACGCGTGTGATGCCCCATAATTCCAATAACTTGGCGAAGGCCAGCTGGTTGGCGCTGATCGACTCCATGAGGGACCGCAAGAGCGCCGCGTCCGCCGCGGAGGTGGGGGTCCCTGCCGCTGAGGCCAGCTCCCCCGGGGTGGCGGCCAGCACGCGACCGTTCATCGCGGTACTGGCGCAGAGGGAGGGGGAGAGGGCGATGAAGCTGGGGAGCAGACGGGCCGCCTGCGTGGGGGTGCTGATGCCCAGCTTGGCGTACATCGTCCGGGGAAGGGGGGCACTGCCAAAGACACGACGGGAAAACATCGATCAAAAACTTTAACTAATAAAGGAAAAGGAGGGGAGAAAAAGAAAGTACGACAGCACAGAAATAATAAACCGTTCGCTAAGCGGTTAAAAACAACCTAAAATAATAAAAAAAAAAAAGGAAAAATTGTTTCGCGCAGCACCAATAGCAAACGCATCTATAAGTATGGAATATATAATCTATACGGTTTCGGAGAGACGTTGGGCATTGACAGCCCCTCTCTCTCACTCTCTTCCTCCTATTCACTTCAGCGGTTGGCGAGAATCCGTTGAAGCTCCGCGAGGTCCACTTTAGCGGCTATTTTCTCTCGCAGTTCCGCCGACAAATCGCCCAATCCATCTGCTATCTCTTCGCTCAACAACTGGTGCAAGCTGGATAGTTTCTTGTTCACCGTCTCGCAATCCTCCTTTCGCGACACCAAACTCACGACGGAGTCCCACAAATTCTCGAAACGTTCCTCCAACACCTCCTTACGGTAGTAATCCTCGCCGCGCAGACCCACATCTGGCTTCTTCCAGCTGCGCACTGCGTCCTCCAGCTCCGAAATTCGCTTCAGCAATGTGGTGATTTCCTTTTTGTTGGCATCTCCATCGTTTTTCCGCTCCGGCCCCACCGTTTCTTTCGGGGCATTCCATTTAGCGGTGAGAGCGTTCATCTCCTTGTCGCACCCCCGCCGCACTGCATCACACTCTCCCTTCACGTAAGATTTACCTCTTCCGTGGTCGCGGCGGCGTCCCTCAGTGAACGCACTGCCTCCTCGACACGTGAAATGTGGTTGCTCAACTCCAAATAATCCCCCCGGAACTCCTCTTGCCAACCGGAAAGTCGACCCGCGCTGTTCGTCTGATGTTGTTTGATGGTGGCTTCTGTCCGTTTCAACTGATTTTGAATCGTGTCTACCTGACGGGTCAGTGATTCTACCCTCTCCTCCAGTTCCGCGGGATAAAGGTGCTCGGAAACGGTTTGCAGCTTTTCTCGGATTTCCTCCGCAGCCGCATTCGCCGTTTCTAAAGAACTTTGGACGGAATGCTTCCACAAGTTGTAGTCTAGTGCGGAAACGGAATTTTTTGGCAGCGAAGAAATTAATTTATTCATTTCCAGTTGATGTTTAGTCACCGTTTCGAGAGCTCGATCGAGATCGCTGATTTGCTTATCAAGCTGCGACGCAATGCCCGCCGTATCTCTACATTCTTCCTCCACCGCAGTCAGACGACTTTCTACCCTTTTCGTTTCCTGCGATATCATTTGTTGAACGTCCTTTTTCGAAAGTATTTCCTTCGAGGGAGAATTGGTCGCATTTTTAGAAATGGTGTCTATGGTACGCTTTAGGTCATCCAATTGAGTATTGGTGTGCTGGCGAAAGCTCGCCGCCGTTTCCGAGAGCGACAGAACATTCTCCAATGTGGATGTCATGTCCCTGTCTAGTTTAGAAACGGTTTCCCCGTTGATAGACTGTCTGTCGTCTATCTGGCCCAGTCGTTTGGTGATGGAGGATAGTCGCTCCTCGGTCTGTAGAGCCGACTTGGAGGACTCCAGCTGAAGCCGCTTCATTTCACCCTGAATTGCCGCGATGTCGTTACCCACATTGGCGCTAACCTGCCGAAAAATAGCGCGTTCTACACTTTCCTTGTCGTAAGCGGAGTCAGCGCGACCAAGGTCAAGCGCGGCGATTCTTCTCTTTATACCTTCTAGTTCTAATGTTACAAGAGAAAATCGCTCGCCCAGCGAAGTCACCGTTTTGTCCGCCTCAGTAGTGCGCCTCTCACAGTTCGCTAAATCATTCTGATGATTATCCAGCTGGGATTTCATTTTATTCTGATATGATTGGATTTGATTCACCAGAATGTCGTCGATCTGTGTCTCTACAAATTTTTTGGTCGCAAAATCGCCTAATTTAGCGTTAACGCTATCCAAGGGATTTTCTTGTCTACTCTTTTCCACAAATGCGGCCAATTTTTCATTCATCGACCGTTCGTTTTGCAGGAGTAGGGCACGTAACTCATCCACGTGCAGCCGTAAATCTTCCAATTCTTTTGACATCCGTTGACAGTTTTCACAACTCGAAGGGAAAATCATTTCCTGTTGCACTAGTTCCCCGGCGCCGACCTTTGTCTCAGCATCCAGAGTTAATTTTTCCCGGAGTCCCGTCGTCATATCTGACAAGTGCGAAACGCCTCTCTCAAGAGAAATTTGCTTATTTTGGATAGAAACCACTAAATTTTGCACTGCATCGACATCTCCGCGAAGAGAGGCTAACATTTGTTCGTCGCCCATAACCTTGGCCTCCATGACGAGGCGTAGTTTATCCACTTGGTCTTCAAAATCCTTTAGTGTCGCGGAATGCGTTTCATTGGATGAAACTAGTCTACGGGAAAAGGCAGAGGATAAATCATCCAAAGCACTTTGAAGAATATCTCTCAAATCCTGCTCGTTATTTTGAATTTCAGATCCTAATCTTTTCTCAACATCACAAATATTTGAATCAAGGGACGCAATAAATTTTCGAAGCTCATTATGGCTTTGATTCGCTTCTACACCGACCTTTCGAATTCTTTCGTTGAGATCGGACTCCACGGTACCAACTTTCTCCACTAGAATTTCCATTTTTTTGTGAACGGCGGATTTCATGCCTGACATACTATTCGCGAGGGCGTTCGTGCGCTCCTCGAACGAAGAAACAGCCTGTGTGACCACAGTGTCTAAATTTTGTTCTCTCTTTGACAATTTTTCCAGAGTAGACCTATTTGTGGCGACGCCGGATTCCAGTTGATCTATACGCAAATTAATGGAACCTAGTTGTTTCTCTTTATCTTTGCAGTCCTCTTTGAGTCTAGGAATGTTTCGTTCAAAATCAGAGGAGACTTTTTGAATCGAAAGTTCTAATTTTTTCACATCTCCGGTAATTTCAGAAATTTGTCCAGCTTGATCTGCGGTAACTTTTTCGAGGCGGGATTTTTCTTTGGACACTTTCGACAGCGCGTCAGTATTTAGCTGATTATTTTTTTCTATTAAATCAGCTAAATGTTCGCAGCGGTGCTTCATTTTAGCGCCTTGCCTTTCTACTTTCTTTTCTAGTTCATGTATTTTTTCATCGGTGATTGGACTGGGAGCAGCTAGGGTTTGAAATGAAAGCAAAGACTTTGTGACGTCAATTTCAATGTCAGTTTGCTTGTGAATCACTCTTTTGACTAGTGCCGTCATATCATCGTGCTCCCGTCTCATTTTATCTACCAAATTTCTCTGATTCGACACTTCTTCGGAAAGTCTAAAAATCACATCGCGAACTACTTCAGGAATATTATGCCATTCACCACTATGAGGGCCAAAATATTCCATTTCTTTTACGCGTCTAAAATTTTCTAAGTCTCTTTTTAGGTTTATGTTGTTGTTGTTGTTTTTTATGGTGTCGTGTAATAATAGTAATTAAAGAAATAAACCTTTTCCATCTAAAATAATTAAAAAAAAGAAGAAAGAAAGAAAGAAAGAAAAGAAAAGAAGTAAACGATAAAATGACACAAGCACGATAACACCAATTTTTAAAAATTATAATAATAATGACCACCAAAATGTTAAAAATTATTTATTTTAATTATGTAAAGACAAAAAAAGCCGTTAAGTAAGGAAAGTAAAAAATAAATTACAAGACAGAGTTCTTTTCTTTACTTTTATTTTTGTTATTCGTTGACTTCGCAGAAAATATATATTTAAATATGCTATTTCATTGTTCGACCTCACTGAAATGAGTACCCGCTTTCAGTCACCATGTTGATGTTATACTGCCTAAAGTACCGCATATAATTCCAGAATTCATAAGGATTTATAGCATAATAAATTTGGTGGTCTCTGACGTCAGCAAAGTGCACATTTCTAATCGGCGGTCTAACCCTCGCCATATCCAACATAAACTTAAATTTATAATACCAGTCCTGCTTCCGCATTAGTCCCGGAACAAATACGAGACTGTGAACACCGTTAAAATTTTTTACTTTATCCTGGGCCCGGTCCAAAGGGCGAAAGGGGGTACCGCTTCTTCCTAAAATTGCTGTGACACTACATACCAAATCTTTGTGCTCAAGCACCGTTCGCAACGCCACGTACCCCCCATTACCTTTGCCGAAAAGATGCACTTTGTTATTTTCGACATTAAAGCTTTCCGTGACCCACTCACAAAACCTCGCGACGACGCCCTCAACGGGAACTTGAAGATTATGACGGAGGTTCACCACGGGGCAAATAACTACCCACTTTTGTTCCAACATCAGCTGGCGGTGCACCGGGCGCTCGAAAAAGTTGGCGCAGACATCCTCAAAATCTCGCGGCACTCCGCGATGGTCTGGAAGCACCACCATGTACGGATACTCTTGTTCTGCACTCCAATCCGGAGGGGCAATCATACTATACGCGATGGGAGCGGGATCTTCGTCAATATCAAAAGCGCTGTGATCTACGCAGTCTGCCTTGCCTTCGACAAGGCTCAAATTAGTGGTTAACGGGTACATGCCACGGAGTTCGTACTCGTTGGGAAGGCGAACATTCTTGGGGAGGCGTCTAAAGGAAGTCTCGTTGGGCCTGTACTCCACTTCCGGCTGGGGAACACGCATGATGCTGCGTCTGCGGCGCGAATCTACAAATTCAATTTCTTTGTCTTTGACTTTCGATCCTATAAATGGCCCCTCTTGAGAGTACATGTATTGAAGTTTATGAAGCTCGATAAAACCATTTTGCTGTTCATTTAGAACGTTAACATCCTTTCTTCCTATTCCACTTTTGGTGACATAATCATTATCCTGCTCATCGGTTGTTATATTATTCACTTCACTCATGATTTCTGCGGACCGAACTCCATCGCTATGGCTTACTTCATTCCCCGTTTCGCTCACTTTGTCGGAGTTCAACCTAAAAGGTGTGAAGAGTTTTCCTAAAATGTTTCGATTGGCGCTGACGCGCTGCATGGGTATGCGCCTCCACATTTATTCTAGAATTTGTCCTTTTCTATTTTATAAATATTATTTTCGATATTATTTAGAAAATAAAAAATAGTACTTAAGAGGCGGGTCGAGGGAAATGGATAAAAAAATAGTAATGGAAATAATAAACATTTGGCACTCAGAAAGGGGAAGAAAGAATGACCGTTAAAAAATATGGCGCCGCAAATAAATTAAAATTTGATAATGAGTAGAGCGATAATAGGTAAAATAAAATAATAATAATAATGAATAAAAAAAAAAAAACGAAACGAATTGATCTTCGACCAGATTATTCTGGATTTTTTAATTTTTATTTTTTTATCAGCGATATCATTTAAGATTCATTTATATTTTTATTTGCGTTCTTCACACCCTATACTAATTTAACTCGCCATGTTCGATCCGACCTCACACATAATAGTAGGGACCAAAATGCTCGTAATAATAAAGTTTAAATGACAGTGTTGGTTGACAAATTTGTGATGCTGATATTATTACTCTTTCCAATTTAAGGAGTAAAGATCTTTGCGTAAGCCGTTCAAGATGGGCAATCTCCTCCTCACTTCCGGGATTTGATCCAAGTCAATTTCACAATCGACAAAGGATTCCTTTTCGTCCGTTTCAGCGAGAACGTTACCCATGGGGTCCACAACAAGTGAGTGTCCGTACGCCACATACTCGGCAGAAGTATCCCGGGCGGGAGAACACATTAGCACAAATTGTTGATTATCAATCGCCCTGGCCTGTGCACTCAGTTTCCAGTGCGGGGGTCCCGTCACCATATTGAACGCACCGGGGTAAACGAGAAATGACGTCCCTTGAGAGCAAAGATGATAGGCAAGTTGGGGGTACCGAATATCAAAGCAAATGCCCACACCGAATTTAAGATTTTCAGACATGGTTACAGCACGAGCTTCGTCTCCGGCAGTCAACACCTCCCCTTCATCGAATTTAACCGCTTCCGTGTTGAGACGGAAAAGATGAACTTTACGGTGAACGCTTTTCAGCGCTCCGTCCGGACCAAAGATCATACTAGAATTAAACAGCTTTCCATCCTTTGTCTCGGGAATACTTCCGGCCACAACCCAAATATTATTCTCCTTCGCGCATTTGGAGATGGCGTCGTACGTGTGGTTCCCGCTGTTCAGCTGCTCAGCGTACTCGCCAAAGTATTTTGTGCCGTAAGGGCAGTTGAAGCACTCAGGGAGGACGGCAAGACCGCTTCCCCGCTTAGAGGCGTCCGTTATCATCTGAACCGCCTTTTTCACATTTTCCGTCTTGTCTTTAGAGACGGCCATTTGGCAGAGGGAAACCTTTAGCTTGTTTGACATTGTTTTCTTTTGTTTTAGACTATTGGAAATAGGGGAAGAGGGAGATATGTGCGTTCCGGTTGGATGGGGGGCGGTTTCCCTCCGACGATGGCCCCGCCCGGTCAGCGCCGCCTCATTCCTCCCGCCAAAAGGGTACACGGTATTGTTTTACCCTGGTGAGGTGTCAAGTCCGTGTGGCTCAATGGAAGAGCATCTGACTACGGATCAGAGGGTTGCAGGTTCGAATCCTGTCACGGATGACTTTTTTCCTCGCTGGAATTCTACCGGTTATTTGCTATTCCTGGCCTATTATGAGG
>AUXL01000403.1:0-10769 GCA_000482185.1 Angomonas desouzai | reverse complement strand
CCACTCAACACAACGGTTATTACCTTTCTGACAGTCATCCGTTTACTTCCCCTAATGTCTAGCAAACCGGCAGTGGGCAAATTCCACACCATCATGCTGGCTCTCCCCCTCCACGGCGTGCAGCTTACCGGTCTGCTCTTCCTAGAGTACCTCAGCAGTGCCACCTTTCGTGGTGACCTCGCTGAGACGGCCTGTCAGTTCGGCGCCGTGCTTCCCGTCTTGAGGGGCCGGAGCTGGAAGAGTGTAAACTCCCTTGTAATGATGTACGCGACGCTACTGCGGGACTGCTTTGTTCAGCGGGCGACAGAGTGTGCCGTCTCGGCCGCCTGCGTCTACGGGAATAATTTTACAAAGGACGCGGTCGTGTTTCACTACTTGATGCCGTTGGTGCAGGAGTACCGCTTCTCGCGGTTCTTTCTCACCCGCGCACTGCGGTGTGTCGGCCGTGCCCTCTACCCCGCCTTCCTCCGCCGAATGGTCTTTGGCGCCCCCGCTGACCCGGAGGTCAACCCCGATATCGCCTACGTCCAGAACCCCCCGAAACCAGAGAAGGGCGTCGATGTCTACGCCGCGATGCCGGAAGGGGTCAAAGAGGCGTTGCAGTTCTACAACAGTCACTACCGCGCCCACCCCTTCTACGCGGTGCTCGCCAACTCCTTCGTCCACGAGGCCGCCCGTCTGTCGGTGGAGTCCCTGATGTGGCTTTCCCGCTTTCTGGGGGAAAGGGAGCACCCGGAGGTCAGCAAATGGCGTCTGTTGAAGCCGTTCCTAGCGTACCTCACCAAAACCACTTCGGAGACGGTGCTGGTGACGCTGACCCGGGGGCTGGCCGCCACCCTCGCCAACCGCATGTCCTCCGACCCCACCGGTGGCACCATCTTTTGGAGCGAGCGCTTCCTCGTCCTGCTGAACGCCCCCGCCATCACCCTATTTAGTAATCTACTCGCCGCCTGGGTGTACAATGAGCTGGAGAAGCGCCACCCCGGTACCGCGGAGGACCTGGCGGTGGATGAAAAGGAAAAGAGAGAGCAAGAGGAGGAGGCGCGTAATTCCATGTTTTACTTTTATGAAGCCGCCGCCACCTCGGCGTCACCCCAGGACCGGGAACGGTTCAAGAAGGGGGTAGACTTTTACTTGGTGCTGGGGGTAGAAGAAAAGGCGCAGGGAGTGGAGATCAAGAAGGCCTATCGCCAATTAGCCCTCAAGAACCACCCCGACAGAGTTGGTAGTGATGCCCTCGCGCAGAAGAACGCACGGGAGAATATGGCGATCATCAATGAGGCCTACGATGTGCTGATTAACGAGCAGACCCGTATGCAGTACGACGCTAGTAGAATGTTCAGTGACTCCCCGGATATATTAAAGTACGTCGAGAACTTTACAGTGGGGCAGTTTGTGCTGGTGGGTGCGGGGGCGACGACGGGGGTGTTTCTCGTCGCGGGAGGGGCGGTGTATGCGCAGTACTGCACCCTCTTCCAGGCATTCACCGCCATTGGTAGACAACCGTTGGACATATTTGAGTTCTCCTACCCCATGTCGGAGGAACCGCAGCCACAATCCTAAAGAATAATATCAACAAAACTATTTAAAGAAAAAAAATCACAACTAGAAGACAATAAATAAAGATAAAATTCTTTTTATGTTTCTGTTATTGTTGTTTTTGAATTCTCCCATTTTCACTTTTCTGTTTTCTCTTTACAGTGTAAAGAGTAGCAGTACCATCCTCACGAGACAATACCAATCAATCACAAAATGTAGAAAAAAAATAGAATAAATGACACACTACATTTTAAATCGAACATCGTTGTAATAAAACAAAAAAGGCTATACCAAATGATTTGAGTTAAGCTGAAGAACTATATATAACTAAAAAAGGAAAAAACGTAGCTGTTCATTTTTGTTGAGCATTTTTGAGTTTCTTACTTGTTATTGGACTTTGTATTACCATTATCGTTTTCTTTCCCCTGTTTTGATGTTGTTGTTGATGATGTTTTAGAATCAGAAAAAAAAAAAAGAAGTGCAAAAAAAGAAAAGAAAAAAATGTTTGGATTCGGGATGTCGAAACCCACTCCCGAAGAGGGAAAAGAGTCGGAGACGACGTACTACTTTGACCCCAACGCCGCCATCAACCTCCCTGTCACCATTAAGCAAGTGGAAGAGTTCAACCCGGTAGACAATAAAAGCCTAGTACCGAATTTAATTATTCCTTCTAAACAGCACTTGTACTTTGGGGGGATCGATCAAAACGGACTCCCACACGGCGTGGGGATATTTTGTTTTTGTTGCGAAGATATTTTATTTTTATATTATCGAGAAAAGTTTGAACAGGTACCACAGCCGCCGGAAAAGAAGTCCACCCGCGCCGAGGCGGAGGTGTTGGAGATTCTCTCCTGCAATAACGAAAACTTTAGTACCTTTGGCATGTACGACCGATACGGCGGGTGTTGGATACACGGCAGCTTCCATGGAGAGGGTGTGTTACTACACTACGCCAACTATACAAGTCAGTCGCTGAACCTCTGCACGGTGCCGACCTCCGCTAGCACTAGTAGTGGCAACAACTCTAGCGCCTCCACTACTGCCTCCTCTCCCCTTCTTATTCACATGACCACGAAACCACTCTTGAACCACCATAAATTCAGTTTCAAGTATCAGGGCAATTTTCACCTCGGCAAGCCGCAAGGAACGGCTTATATTCTCTATGGCAAATACTACAGTGAGCCCCTTCCACTACTGGAGCGCAATCCTGCTTTTTACTCCTTCTTTGCCGGTCCCACCCCCGCCGCCGATGCGAGTCATCTCGTACAGAATGTGCAGAGCGGGAAGGCCCCAAATGTGGCTACGCAGTTGGAGGGCACGGCGGAGGGAGGCGCCGGTCTAGGCAGTGCCATCATGACAGGGCTTTCCTATCTCAGCCCTTTCCCTTCCTCCTCTGGTGGTACAGCTATGGCAGTCCCTTCTTTTTATAAAGAAACACTGATCAACGTTCCTACCGCACAAAAGCCCCGCGAATACCACGGCAGCGTGGGTGGAGGGCAATTTCTCTTCAAGCACGGTCAAGGTCTCTTGGTGTTTCAGAATAACGACACCTACGAGGGTGAGTTTGTCTTTAACGTTCGCCATGGAAAGGGAAAACTACATCAAGCCAGTACCAGCGAGAAATACGAAGGGTCCTTTGAGCGAAACCGCAAGAATGGCTACGGTGTCCTACGCTACCTCCATACCAATCAATACTACAAGGGAAATTTCGTGGATGACGTGCGGGAGGGAGAGGGGGTGATGCGGTTTGGTAACGGAGATGAATATTTGGGAAACTTCAAGAACAACTCCATCGAAGGGTTTGGCACCATGAAGTACAAAAATGGTGATATTTACGAGGGCGAGTGGAAAGAAGGCATGCGGAACGGACTGGGAACGTATTCCCTCAAAAAGAATAAATTAGGAATGACAATGAAGGGCTTTTTCGTGAATGGTCTCGTACATGGTGAGGGCTCCTTGGAGGTCCCTAATGTTTCTGTATTTGTGGGTAACTTTCGCCGCGGCGAGCGTTCCTTCGGTACCATTTTCTTCACCAGTGACGCCGGAGACCCTCGTATCGATTTTGATCTAGAGGCACGTATGGAGAGCACCAGTGCAAAGGCAGCGGTAGAAGAAGTTCCTCCTGCTCCGGAAGAAACCGAAACCCCCGGAGAAGAGGGCGGAGAGAAGAAGGAGGAAGTGAAAGAAACGGAACCAGTCCCTCCTCCCAGTGAGCACTATGGGCCCAAAAAGCGAGTACGCCGTTGCTACCAGGGCGGATGGAATGGGGATAATATGGAGGGAAAAGGACTGTTGTGGTATAGTGATAATAGTTTCTACTGTGGCTACTTTAAGCGCAACCGCCGTCAAGGACCGGGGAACTATCGCGAATTCCACCACTACGAAGGAGATCGCAAGGACCACTACCTCACCGAGTACTCTGGTTTCTTTTATAATGATTACAAACAAGGATGGGGGATTCAGCGAGAGGAGCACGTCGATGCCGATACTACGGAAGGAGATAACGAAGGAAAGGTCGGGATTGACAATCGAGATATCATTGATGGTCTGCTCCGGGAAAGTACGGGAGGGAGTAGCGCTCGTCATAAAGTCGTCTCCAAGATACGCTGTGGTCTGTGGCGAAAGAATGAATTCATTGAAGGTTACGCGGGAGAATGGGATGGAGAGAGTTTTTGTGGTCTTGGTACTATTAATCTCAATCTGCTGTCTTTCTTTGGGGGTCCCACATCGGGTGCGAGCGGTGCCAATAACAAGGAAACGTCTCTTTTCTTGAGGGCGATGCAAGAATTACTTCCACTCTTTTACCCCTCTAGTACCGGCGGAGGTTTGTTCAAGATGCTCTCCCTTGGTGGACGCAGTGATGGGGCAAACGCAGAGGCCAGCAACGCCCAAGACTCAGAGAAATGTGACTACGAAAAGAATTTGGTCTTTATCGCCCCCGCCACCGCACAGAGCATCATGTCACCCATTCTTTTGGACCAACTGGAGGACGAAGGAGAAGGAGGAAAGTCCTCGCCGGGTCGCAAAACCTCCACCACTGCACCGGCTGGTGTGGACGGACGTACAGGAAATAGCTTCATCATCAGTAACCAACAGAGGGAAATGGTACAGTTCTTTGGGATGTTTCTGCGAGGACAGCGGAGCGGCCCGGGGTTGCTGGCGCTTCCAACGTTAGGAAAGCTCCCCGGTGGTCCCCTTTACAGTGGTGGTGTCGAAAACGGAATTCGCCGCCATATGATCCAAGCCTACTGGAAGAACAATCTGCTTGACACTGGAGATGGCCGCCGAGGGCTGTGGGTGTTCCCGACCGGAGAGGTCTACTACGGCGGCTTCCGGCAAGGCGAGCGACACGACCGTCAAGGCGTGCTCTTACTACTCGACGGTTCAGTCTACATTGGCCCCTTTGAAAGCAATCAACCCAAAGGAAAGGGACTACTGCTTGTCAAGAATGTGGAGGAGCCCCTCTACCGCGCACAGAGTCGCACCCGACGCAGCATGACCGCCCCTTTAAGCGAGGAGCCCAGTACCCTCTTGGAGGAAGAGGAAGGGCCCAAGGAGGAACCGTCATCGGGAAATGGTGAAAATATTATTCTAAAGACGGTGGGAGGGCTATTCAACCTCTTCTCCTTTTCCTCGACCAACGAGGCAGACAGCAAGGACCGTGACAGCCGCCGGAGGAGTCGGACCAAGTACTCGGCGTCGTACATCAAATATCTCAAGCGACGCAAGTTGGTGGGCTTTCGCGACTATTACCTCTTGATTGCACAGTGGGAGAGAGAAAATCAGCCAAACAGTTCCGCCGATAACGTCCCCACGAGAGCGGTATTCAACGATATTAATCTCAAGAAACTGAAACAAAGTAAAGACAAATCGTCGGTCCCCAGTGCCACCTTTTTCCCCGTGCTCAACACCGCGAGCAGTTTCATCAACGCCCCCCACAAGACACCCTTTTACCATTACACCCCTAATAGTTACAACTTCTTCAACCAGCTGCAACAGCTACAGGAGGAGGGGAAGGAAAGTGCCCTGCGGTTTGGCTCTTTGCCCATCGACCCACAGAGTACCCTTGCGGATGCTTTAGATCTTCTGAATCACTCCGATGAGGAGATGGAGGAGGAAGAAGTCATCGGTGCCAAGGATAACAAAAAGAAAAAGAATAATGAAGAGCCCTCGTATGCGTCGATTAAAGTGCCCTCTGCCATTAGTGTGAGTAAAATTCAAAACAAGAGTGTTCTTTATTTTGTGTCGTCGAACATCATTGTTGTCACCGAGAATAACATGAGTCATCTGACTGGTATTGAGATTCCGCACCGCCCCTTTTCAGTGTATGACCTATACGTGAAGGATTTACTGCGTCGGAACTTTTTTGACTGCTTTACCCACGCTGCTCTGCTGGTGAATGATGAAAGTGGGAATAGTAATAGTAACAGTAGTGCTGGTGCTACAAAGGATGCCCCCCGAAGCGCTCAACCCGCCTCCTTTACCGAGCAGTCCTCTTTTTCTCCATTGATCGCCAAATTTCTACAGTGGCGAGAGGAAAAGATGTCAGGGTACGATAATACAGAGGAGGGAGATGAAGATGCCAATAGAGAAAAGAAACCGTCCAAAACGTTCTTCTCTCCTCTTCAACTGGGCGACGTTAATGTGTTTCCCACTGTGGCTGACACCACCGCAGAGGCCAACACTGGTGAAATTGAAACGGTGCTTCAACGGGTACAGAGTGAGGCGCCCAAAAAATGTTCCATTTGCGATAAAGAGTTTACATTTTTCAAAAAATCCAACTTTTGCGTCCTTTGTTTTCGAAATGTGTGCTCCAACTGTCTACACGCATTGGAGCTGAATCCCTCTAGTACCACCGATAATAATAATAACAACAGCGGTGGCAATCGACCAAAGAGAGGAAATGAAAGCCATAGCAACCCCGACGCGGTACTGGCTTTGGCGGATCGCTCCAACAAAATGCTAAATACGTTTCAAAAGATCCTTACCGATTTGGAAGTCATTCAGAAAGAAAATAACAAAAAGGACAGCACAAAAGTGAATCGCATTCCCTTTGAAAAGTACTTTCCTCCCATGTTTTACACCTCCATTGACACCCTTCACGATAGAGAAGAAGGGGAGGAAACCCAGCAAGACAGTAATGGCGTCTACTATTATAACACCATTCCATCCATTAACCCCTCCCTGGACCCCACCGCCCCTGTCAATACCAGTAGTAGCAACAATCTGCTTCTCCTAGATGCCAGTAGCGCAGCAAGCGTGGTACCCACTGCCGCCGTCAACGCCTGCCCCGATTGTGCGCGAACAGTCCTACTACTCAACATTGAATACGAAACCATCTTTATCCCCCAACGGATGCTCCAGAGTTTTCTGCATTTCCGAAAGCAGAACGAGGACGAAGAAGAAGAGGAGATGCCACCTCATGAAATCAAAATGGAATCAGTACGAAAGATGACAGAGAGCGAAACTCTCCCTGCCCACTCTACCCTAGTAGAAGCAGCTCTGTCACCACCTCAAGAAACCGATGAAGTAGAGAGTAAGAAGAAGGAGCCCACCACACCCGTCAAGGTGGAGGCCCCGACGCAACAGGAGCTCTCTCCCATTCCCGCTCCTCCCCCTGCTCTGGTGGAGAAGACGGAAGGGCCCCTCGCCTCCAGTACACGTGGGGGTCACCAGTCGGATTACATCATCTACAAAGGGTATCTCTCGAAAGGACTGCCGCACCTGTTTGGCGAGCTCTGGTGGACCACCTACAACCCTCACAATCAGCTCTCTCACAAGTACTACTACTGTGGCAGTTTTTATGAAGGCAAGCGCCATGGATACGGCACGTTACGATACTTTGGTGGTCACCCCGCCCTCCGCCGTCACAGTGGAGAGGGCAACGCCCGCGAGAACCGTCTCTGCTCCGCCACCCTGCTCTCGTCCAGTGTTGGGGGGATTGGGGAGCGGTATGAGGGTAATTTCTCTGAAAACTTCTTTGAGGGAAAGCACAATTATTACTACTGCGCGGACGGCTCGGTGTTGGAGGGGAACTTTCAGCGGGGACAGTTGACCTCCATCAATTACTACGGCGAGATGGATCAGCGCCGTCACTGTCGCAGTGGGAGAGGGGTATACTTTTATCATGTACGCAATCTCACGAGTAAACGGCACACCAACTCCACCACGGCTGGTAGTGGCGCAAGTAACCCTTTGGACTTTACGATGAGCCCTGGTACGATTTACAACGGAGAGTGGCAGAACGGAAAGAGAGAGGGGAGTGGGATGTTGCTCTTTTTCTCGAAACGCTACAAGGAAGTACCGATTGAGGAAGAGGGACTCACCGGCGAAGCCAATAATAATAATAATAGTAATAACAACGCTAAGAGTGGTGTTATCACACATGAGCTCACACGGGTGTTTAGAGGTTCCCTGAAAGCCAACATGCTGCAAGGAAAGGGTCTTTTACAGGAGGAGTGTAACACGGTCTATGAGGGTGAGTTTTTCCAGAATCACAAACACGGTAGTGGTGTTGAGTTCTTTTACCATACGAACCACCTCCGTCAGCGACTAACAGAGGAAAATGGGTATAGCGGGGATGGAGAAATCAACGACCTCTATCATTATTGCCTTAACAAAACAATGAACCCATCAGAGGAGACCGATCGCCTCTTTAGTCAAATCTACGAAGCCACCTTTTACAACGGACTCGTACACGGACTCTGTCGCCAATACATCTTTCATGAAAATAGCTCCAAGAATGCCAAATCCGCCAGTACTAATACTACCAATAATAATCAGTACAAAACATATCCCTTCTCTGTCTATGAAACCTCTTTCCACAATGGGAGCGAGAGAGACGACTGCTTTGATATTAAACTTCAGTTGGACGACGGCGGCAGTGCGGTGTGCTGTAACCCTTCCTGCAAACGCTCCTTTAACCTCCTCAACCGTCGCCATCACTGTCGCCTGTGCGGTTTACTATTCTGTGCCAGCTGCTCCTCCAAGCGGGCCGTCCTCCCCTTTCATTACTACACCACCGAGCAAAGCGCGAGGCCGACGCAACAGGGTAGCAACGGTAACAACAATAACAGTGCCCTCGAACTACAACGGGTCTGTGACGACTGCTTTGTCCGCCTCGAACAGAGAAGGCAACTGGCAATCAAAAAGTACTACTTTTATGATAAAGAGGGCGAAGGAAATGGCGTGCAATACGCTATATATGCGGGTACTTGGAGTCATAATAAGTTTGTCGGAAGGGGTTTGTACTACCGCAGTGATGGGGTGTATATAGTGATGGATGAACATGGTAAACCACTGGTCTATCAGGAGAGCCAGGAGGAGGAAAGGGCCTCGAATAGGGAAAAGAAAACGTCAGGGGATAGCCCCGGGGATTCCAAGACCTCCAATAGCACCACTCTCCTCGATCAAGGCCCTTCCCGCGAAACCCTCCACCGCTTTACCTGCAGTTCCTCCAAAAAGGAGCTGGAGTCCTTCCTTCTGTGGTGGTCACTGTTTGTGATGCGGGCGGGACTCTCGGTGCAGATCGACACCGCCCTCCAACCCTTCCTGTCCAGGTATAAAGGTATGTCCACCGTCCTCTTTCGCAAGGACAGTAATAATACTAATAATAATAGTGAAGGGTACTCTCCTTCAAAGGATGAGGTACTCAAGAAGGAGGCGGCGGACTTCCTCAGTGGCAAGATGCCCTACTACCGACAAAACTCTCGTCTCGCCCAGTACTTTGCCGATCTCTCCATAAACACAAAAGAAAAGGGATTTTACCAGTTCTGCCCCAAATTCCCCACTCCACCTTCGCTGAAACTATTTGTTCCGTTTCAAGAAATGTACTCTCATCTTATCACTAAGGAAAAGGAAAGGGACACGAATGATGTATGTCCTGAAGAAGAAAAAGATACCACGGATTACCACAATTTGTATGCCCTCTTTCGACCCTATCTGTGTCCCCCTAACGCCGACCCCACGGAGAGCGCCAGTCATCAAGAGAGTGTCAACTACTCCTCTCTCCTCGCCGCACAGTACACCCCGTCCATGATCCCTCCCAGCCCTTCCCTCCCATCGGTGGACCTTTTAACGGAGTTTACTCGTAAGAAATCGTATCTTTCTTCTTCTGCGGAGAAGGGAGAATCCTCTATACCGTATCCTACCCTACAAGAGGCGTTGGACGAGGTGGTGGAGGGGGTGGTACCGCAGACAGTGGAGGAGGTCAATACCGTCCTAACCAACAGTGAAACCTTACTCTTACGAGAGATTCGGTGTGAACGAGAGGAAGCCTTTCCCCCCTTTCGACCCCCCACCACGGAGGAGGGAGAGAACACTAATACTAATACTAACAATGCACCCAAAGAGAAGCCATTTGTATTGCTCAGCTGTTATGAGAAGGAAAAGGAAAAGTTGTGCTTCTTCCCTCCTACCCCCGCCCCGCCTACCCGCTTCACCAATGAAAAGGTACACTACGACTACTACGATTACCTCCGCCGCACCCCGTCCTTTGAGCCCTTCTTTCAGAATGGCAGCACCAATCAATATAACTTGGAGTACTACTACTACACCCTTCCGCTGTTGATGCCGACGGTGTCGCGCGCGGAGTCCATGTTGGAAAGGGGGAAGATTCACTACGCAGCGCGATTGATGCAGCAGAGCAGTGAAGAGGGAGAGAATAATCGGTATCAGCGAAACAATAATGGCGGAGGGAATGTGGGCTACTTTGAGACCATGGACACTGTAGGAAGGGCGTGGTCGCTGTCAAGGGGGAGTGTGGGCGGTGACACAGACTACCATAAAGATAATACTACCAATAACAATAATAATAATAAAGACGGTAAAATAAAGGTAAAGGATCATTGGATTCCCTACCCCTTTGAAGGACCGTTTCAGTTCACGGTGGAGATTCACACCGATGAAACGGAGGCCCAAAAGAGACAGAAACGCAATACGGAGTTGGTGACGATACACCAAAGGGAAATATAAATATATTAATATGATGGATTTCTTTCAACTGTGACCACTAATGGACACATGACATGCTTCTCTTTATCCTATTGTTGTATCCTCATTTGCATCTTGCTTCTAATTTATAATTCAACGACACTGTTGCTTTTTATTTTCTGTGTTTGTCTCTGCTGATTTGTTTTTTCAGAAATCTGTATAAATGTAATTATTACCTTATTTCATTTCCCCCTCATTCTTTTTTTTCCCCCCCTTTTATCGTTTAAAGTATTAAGATA
>AUXL01000402.1:0-10777 GCA_000482185.1 Angomonas desouzai | reverse complement strand
TGCCGACGACGGTGGCGGGGCCGCTAGGGACCGCGGGAGAGGGATTCCTCCCGACAACAGGGGAGGTGGAGGCGGCTGTGCGCACCGCACCACTGGGGGTGGTCGTCGTCGTCGTCGTGGACACTACCCGGAAGCCGCTGGAGGAAGAGGGGGCGCTCCCTTTGGCGGAGCCGCTCTCCACGGTGGAGCGCAGGACGGCCTTGCTGGTGGCCTCGGCCTCGGGGCGCAGGGGGGTGGCGCGGAGAGGGACGTCGCCGGTGGTGGGAGGGGGGTTGGACATGTACACAATAGACGGTTCTTTAGAATGGGAAAGAAAGGGTAAAGAGGGAGTGAGAACCTATGAGAAACAAACGGAGAGAAACTGCAGAGGAAAGGTAAAAAAAAAAATACAGTTTTAATGACTAATGGAAAGATTGTTTGAAAGTATTTAAGGAAAGCAGAAAAGGTAAAGTGGTGTTTAAGGCAATAATAATAAAGGAATCTCGAAGCCCTTTGACACGCTCCTGCAGCACTGGAAAAGCACAGAGCATAACACAAGCCTCTTTGATGGGACGGGAAAGCAGATTTCAAATGACATTATTGTTATTATTATGATGATGCTACAAGAATAAAAGCTAAAGATACAAAAAGAGGGAAGAGAGCGCGCACATATGATAAGTAAATCTATTTTGCACAACAGGAAATAAAAATAGAATTTATACTCTTCAGCGGACAAAAAAAAAAAGGCAAATTTAAAAAAAAAAGGATACAACGAAATAACGCCGACATTACAGTTGTCCTTTATATTCTCCGTTGCTTTGGTGTGTATGTGACAGAGTATACAAACTCCCATTATTAGTATTTATTTTACAATGTGTGTTGTTTATTATTATTATTACTCCCCCGGACGTAGACCACGACTGAGAATGGGAAATCCCTTTGGCTGCACTCGCGCGTTATTAATCTCCAACACATCACCCATCTTTTGGTAGTCAAACTTACGACTCTTCTTACCATAAGTGGACTGCAGCTCCTCCAGCAGTCGCTTCGCCGCCTCCTCGCGGTGCCAGCGGTTGGTGAGCTGAAAGGCGTGGTTCATATCGTCGAGATCGCCGGTGGGGGTCTGATCGACAAAAGGGGACTGATAGAAGCCCTCCCATCGCAGCTGCTGGTCGGCCTCCTCATCGCTGTTGAAGGTGAGGGCGTGATCGAGCGGGCGCTCCACCTTGAGGGGTTCATTGACATAATCCTCCGGGCGGTCGATGCTATTGCCGGAGGCCAAGTACTCTTCCAGATTGGGGTTGGTCTTGCGGTAGAGGGCGCGGAGACGGTCCTCGCGGTCCTGCGCCGCCTGTGCCGCCAACACCCCCTCCTCCGCCTCGCGCTGCAGCTCTGAGGGGGAGTGCCCCTCCTCCTCCAGCTGTAGCTGACGCGCATGCTCCCTCGCCTTGTTCTGCTCCGCCTCTAGATCCTTCATGGCGCTCTGCTGCAGAAGGGCCTCGCGGTGCTCCGCCTTGGCCTTCTTTTGAATATCTTCAATATACCGTAGTAGTGCATCGCCGTCAAAGTTAAAGGGCAGCGAGATCTGCTTCCCCTCCCAGTCAATGTCGAGCTGAGGGGAGAGGAGGAAGGCGAACTCGGACCAGTCCCATCGAGCCAGAGAGGCAGAAATACGAAACAGCTCCTTCGCCCAGGTCAGCCGCTGGGCATAGGTGTAGTCGTTCTCGTGAAAGCACTCGATGCCGGCGGGCTCGACGACCGCTCGAAATTCCTTGAGATGCCATGTGGTGGACTCTAGCATTTGTTTGGAGAGGACGTAAAGTTTCTTTTGCACCTCCAGCTTGGGCTGCACCGCCTTCAGCCACGTCTCCAACTCCTTATACTGGCGCATGGTGTAGTCCAGGATGAGTACACCGTTGGCGCGGGTGGCGTACCGGGTGCCGATTTCTAACGTCAGGTCCGTAACGCCGTAACTGTGTAGGATTTCCTTATGGTGGTGAAGCAGCTTCAGGCAGTACACCGCCTCGCGGTGGGGACAGGAGATGAGAATATCATCCAGTGAAAGTGTATTGCACAGCTCCGCGATGAGGACTTCAATCTGTGTGGCAAAGTGTGCCGCCTCCTCCCGACAGGCGTCGATCCTTTTGGCGTTGAACTGCAAAAAGTGGACAAACTGGACGGGGGTAAAGTCATAGGGGATGGTAAGACTGCCGGTGAGGTCCTCTCCAATCGCGAAGTGGTCCGAGACGATCAACGACATCGACTCCCACCGCTCATACTGCATCTCCCCCAGAGAGGACTGCAGCGTGTACAGCGCGGCGGAGCTCTGTAGAGGGCTTAACACGTGTTTGTCAAAGAGAATTAAATCATTCTCGATGAGCTCTTCTACTTTAGGGGCGGGTGTGACGGTCCAGCGGGTGCTCATGGACTCTAGCGCCTCATCCAGCAGCGAGGTGCCGCTCCTCTCCTTCTGTTCCTCCCCCTCCTTCGCCCCCTTCTTCTTGAAGAGCGGTCGCTTTCGGATTGGCTTTGCCTCCAATCGCGCCGCCGTCGCGTCCTCGGCGTTCGACATACTCTCCGCGACGGAGTCGAGACAGTCCGCACGGCGGAGCAGCTCGCGTAGGAACTTATTCACCGATCGCTCCGCCGCGCCTTGATTGGCCTCACTGGCCTGAAACTCTTTCGGTAGCTCAAAGGTGGCCTCAATCTTTTTATCCCTTATAGAAGAACTCACCGGGCTGGACTCCTTGTCGTCGTCGGGGCGGCTGTAGAAGGTGAACTGGATCCGGTGGGCGGGAGGGGGGCGGCGGGTGCCCGCCTTGAACTGCTTCGCCCAACTGAGTAACTCATTCAGCTGCGCCACCGCACTCTCATTGACAGTCTGTTGCTCCTTGCTGTGGTTGAAAAAGTCGGGGTGGACTTTGAGGAAGAAGGAGTTGAGAGCCTTCTTGTACATTTTTTAGGATACGGGAAAAAGAAAAATAACAGAAAAAAAAAAAAGTTAGTTAATCGTATCGAGTTCTGTTATTTCTATGTAATTACTGCGGTGAATATTTATGAGAGAAAGGGGCATCGTTATTATAAATGTGCTCGAATTCACTGCCGCGCGGGGACATCGGTTGAACATCGAAAACAAAAAAAAAAAATGTATATCAGTGAAAAGTAATGTTACACAGAAAAAACGGTAGTAAAACGAAGAAAAAAAAAAGACGTTAGGCGAGTGTGTTTACAGTATTCAAAGTTGTGTTTCTCTATGAGGTTGGTGTCCTTTTGTTTTCTTTTGCCGCTTTCATCAATTACGTAAACTTCTTGGCCGGTGGGGGCGGTTTCAGTCCGGAGCTGAGCATCGCTCGGTGGATGGCTTCGTTCGCCTTTGCCGACCCCTGAGAGAGCACCTGCACCGCCTGTTTCACCTCTTTTTTGCTCTCCATCTTGATCACCAGATCCACCTTGTTTTGGAGGAGGAGGGCGAGACGGCTGTGGAGGGCGGAGGTGTTGCTGAGGCGGCTGAGACCGGAGGCATCCGTGGCGTCCATGCTTTGGTTGTGGCGGGAGAGGTTCGAGGTGATGCGGGACTGACTGGAGCCCTTCTGCAGACTCTTTGCCTCCTTCTTCTCCTTACCAGCGGAGGCGGTGAGGGTGATGTGCTGCACCAGTCGCTCCTCAATGTCAATAGGACTGATGTTCAGATCAGAAGGGGCGTAGGGGCGCTGAATGTGCAGTACCAGCTCCTTTGAACTGCCCTTCTTCTTGGGGGCACTGGTCTTACACATGAGAGGGGTGTCCTTCTTGAGATTGCCCTGTCGATTGGTGGGAGAGCCGCCGGTGGAGGAGGTACTCTCGTCCTCCAAGTTGACGTCCATGTCCCCCGCCGCACAGCGGAACCCAAAGGCGATGGGGTGTACCAGCATTTGTCGCTTGTTGTTGTCCTCTTTCGCATTCTTGTTTTTGCTATTTTCCTCTTCCTTTTCATCGTCCTTGCGGCTGCCCTTTTTCTTCTCAAAGTACAGAATGAACATGACCTCCCACTCCAAGGTGAGCAGCACCCGCTGGTCCCCCCACTTGCCCCTCCCCAACACCTGTTTCGCTCGGCGGGCGGGGTCGAGCGGCAGCGCCCCCCGGGAGAGCCCTTCATAGGCGATGCGCAGCAGTCCTCGGTGCTTCTTGTCGAGCAAGGCCTCCCACTCCCCTCTAGGGTCCACCGGCGCCGACACCACACCCCCGTCACGGCGGACGGCGGTGTGAGGGACCTCCGGGGGCGCCGTAGGGGACTTGATCTCCGCGGTCTCGATCCCCTCCTTGTCCTTCTTCTCTCCGTCGCCAAAGGTGGGGAGGGGGGTGGTGCTGCGGGGGCCGGAGTTGGGACCGGAGAGGAGGGAGTTGAGCATCTCCTTGCTCTCCTCTAGCAGCTGTACACTACTCTGACTGGAGGAGTCCCAGTCGTCAGTCGGCTTTCCTTTCTGCGGCGCGGCGGCTGGATTGGCCTTATTCTCATTCTTATCCGAGTGACGGGGGGCCTCTTCCTTCGGCGGGGGGACTTCCTTTCTAGTAGAGTTCACCGTGGCGGGCGCGTCGTCCTCCCCTAGTACCCCCGCCAGCCGCAGCAGCTGCACCTTGGTGGGGACCTGCAGCTCCTTCAGCATCGCCGACATGGTGCCATGATAAAAGTGAATAAAGTTCTCGATACTGTTGTTGTAATTCTTTAGCACGTTGGATTTGCCATTGGAGGCGCCATTGGGCTGCTGTTCAAAGTAGCGTTGAAGGACATAAGGGAGGTCGTACCGGGGGTAGAGGGCCAAAAAGGCACCGAAGCGCTTGAACACACTCTGATCCTTCGTTTGAGATTCGTCCTCCTCCGCGGCCGATAACTTTTGCAATTTGGAGGACAGTAAAGCCCTTCGCTCGCTCGTCTCCACGGAGAGCTGCAACAGGTTGGACACCCCAATCTCCTGCGGTAGCGTCACTTGGTACACCTTTTGCCCTCCCTGCTGCAAGTATTCCAGCACATCGGCCTCCATGAACGCCCTCGCCGCCTCGATTAACGCGATCTCCTCCTCGGGGGAGATGGGGTTCTGTGGGTTCGAGAAACGCCTTTCATTCAGTTGGTGTCGCACGGGGGAGGTGGTGTTGCGCTGGTGGGCGGGGGGTAGCTGCAGGGCCGACCACCCTCGGCAGAGAACGGAGCCTTCCTGATGGGGGAGGGTGAGGAGAAAGGTCTTGCGCGGCGCACCACCCTCTTCCTCGGTAGAGTCGGCGGGAAGGGGGTAACGCTGAATGATATCCTCTAGAGATTGGATGTCTTTCGCCGGTTCGTCCTCCTCCTTCTTTTTCTCCTCTACTTCTTCTTTTTCTTCCTTTACTACCTTACGCGGGGTGTCGTCGGCGGGGGGGACAGCCGGTAGAGTGCTCTCCTTTGACTGACTCAGACTGATCGAAAGATCGTCGGTGTCAATGTCGTCGAAGCGCTTCTTTTTGCTGCTCTCACTGCCTTCTTTTTTGTCACCAACTTTATTATTGCTGTTATTGTTTTGATTAGCGCTGAGAAAAGGGTTAGGTTTCGCCACTTTGTCCTCGTCGGAAAAATCGGCCAGATTTAGTTTAATTTCGTCCTCACTGCTGTGAGTAGCAGCCGCTGCCTTGGGCCTCGGGGTCCCACCCATGTCACTGGACAAGGGAGATACCTCAAACATGTTATTATTGTTATTTTGGTTTTCCTTACTGTTGGTTTTCCGGTGTTTCGGGGAAGGGAGTCCCTCCAGTGATTGCAAAAACGCTTCCCATACGTGATGATTGTCGTGGACCGCGGCCTCCGTGTTACCGTCGTACTTTTCCTTCAAGAACTGCTCCACCCCATCATGCTGGTCTCGTCTCTCCTCCACCACCGTCACCGCATCCCACTCCGTTCCTCGCTGGATGTACTCCTTCTTGAGGTGCAGCAGCACACGAGGGAAGAGCTGTAGTTGGGCCTCAAAGGGGGCGTGCAACTGCGTGGTGAGAATATCGGCAATTTTGGCTCGTTTTTCGTTCGTCGTGATTTCAAACTTGATGTTATTATTATTCTGACCCTCTCCCCCCTCCTCACCTCCCTCGCTGCCCACCGAAAGCACCTTCACACTGTCGACCGTATTGTTGGCGGTAACCGTCCCGCTAAGACTGGCATTGGTGTTGTCGTCCTCGGTGAGCAGATCGTTTCCATTGGGATGATCATTGCGGTCGGTGGGATTGCCATCGAGGGGGTTGATCCTCTCTTGCAACAGCTGTAAGACATCCTTCTCCAGAGCGGTGCGCAGTCGTTTCACCAATTCCACCTCCGTCGGAGAGGAGGGAGAGGACGGCATCAGTAGCAAATGAAACAGTCGGCAGAGTAAGTGTCCCTCTGGGTGAGTGTAGGTGAGGGCGAACGGCTTGCTCCTTCTCTTTTTAATCACCCGTTTGTTCTTGCGTGATTTCTCCGACACGGGCGAGGCAACATCAGTGGGTTCCTTCTCCGCGGGGGGTGCGTCGCTCAGTATCGTGCTGTTTAGCGGAGGTGAAGTCAGCGGCACCCGATCCTTCTCCCGTGTTGCACCCACTGCGAACGGATTAGGGGAAGCATCCAGCCCTCCCTCCGCCTTGTCGTTGTCGGGAGAGGGATAGAATCGATTATTGGTTTCTAACAGCCGCTCGTCGGTGTCGGGGTGTTCTTTCCGCTCTGGGGTGACAGTCGCTGCCATCTGTTGGGGTGCTTGCGTGTCGGACTTGACGCTCTCTATTTCCTCCTTCTCTTCCACAACTTTCCTTTCCGGGATGGGCGTTTTCTTCTGCACTTCTTCTTGCAAATCCTTGAACAAACTACGGCGACTGTTTCCGTCGTCCTCGCCAAAGGGGTTCCCCACTTCATCGGGTTCGCTGACATCGCGAAGAATCGGATCGACGTGAGAGGGGACGGTAAGGGGCGGGGGGGAGTTGCCGAGCGTGGTGAAGTAAATAGAGCTCAGCTCCGGGGGGTTGAGGGGCTGATGGAGGGGCTCGGGTCCCCTATTTACCGTCGGCTTCACCTCCTCCGCCGGGGCCTCAAAGCTGCCGCACAGCACGGTGACCTCACTCTTGGGGTGGGAGTAGTAGGGAGAGAGGGGAGAAACGGTCTCGGGGCCGTCCTGTGTGTAGGGGCCAAAGTAGATCTGGAGAGACTTGGGGTTGGTCTCGTGGCTGCGCTTCTGGAGCGCCAGCTCCACCGCCTCTGTGACCACACTCTTCTCTCCTGTTCCCCTCTCCTCCCACAGACCGCCGCGATTGCCCTGTAAGGCCAGACACTGCAGAGAGCTTCTGCCGTTGCCCCCGCCGAGGCTCCAGTTAATCACAAAGGCGTTGATAATGGAAACACAGCCCACCTCGGAGAGGTAATTATCCGACACATCCAACACCTCCAGCTGCTCCAGTAGATAGCACGCCCCCATCGGTGAGGACGCCTCGGTCTGGTGGTTGATCTTGAGCGCAATGCAGAGACCCCGCACCCCACAGTCTGTTAAGCCAGAGTGCGACAGCAATAACGACTGCAGGTGGCAGAGAGAAGGCAACAGCCCGAACCGCTGAGCAGCGTCGTTCTGCAGCAAGCTCTTCATTTGGTGGTGGTAGCTGATGTGGGCGAGCAGCTCACAGAGAATATCCCCGCTGCGGGCCTGGGAGTAGAGCCAATAGCCGTTCCGCAGCTTGAACTCCACCTCCCCCTCCTCCTCGAGAAAGAGCTGCCACGCATTGAAGACGTTATTATTATTAGCACCATCGCCGTCGGTGGCAGAGGCCGCGGTGACCTCCGCGCTTTGCAGCTGCAGTGTTTTTTCCCGGAGTCCGCACTGAATCAACGCCTCCTCCTCCCGTCCGAGGCCGGCCGACGAGGCAGTCCTGTCCTGAATAGGAGAGGACTGTCTCTCCTTCTGGCGAAAGTACCGCACCATCGACTTGTCCACCGTAGAGCACAGATTGAACTCCTTCAATTGGGGGCAGTAGTAAAAAAAGTGAAGCAGCATTTCGCGAATACCCGCCGGGGAGCACTGTAGACCGAGTGGCACTTTTTGCAAATAAACGTACGAGAATCCTTTTGGTGTCAGTGAGGTCTTCTTCTTTTTTGAAGAGCCAGAGGTGGAAACAGAACTGCTCTCCATCATGTTGGTCTTGCCTTTTTTCTTCTTGCCCTCTGTCGCCTCCTCCCAGTCCTCAAAGTTGGAGTATGGCGGTTGAGAGAGCAGAAACAGCTTCCACTCCAACGACGCCGAAGAGGGAGAAGTGGACGTCACCGCGGTCGGCTGAGCGTGATTATGGGCGAGATCAATGTGGACCATCTCCCTCGCCTTCGAGGCCCCACACAGCAGGGCACTAATGCCGCGGATATTAGAATGGCAGTGCGATAAGAGTAGAGAGGAAGGGCCAATACGGCACGCCGCCGCCCCCGCCTCCTCCGCCAGTACAGCGAGACGCAGCGACTGGGTGAAGAGGGAGGGCTGTTCCTTCACCGAGGTGGCGTTCAGTTTAGAGAGATACACGCCGAGGGATTGGAAGCCGTACTCCCCAATCGCATTGCCAGAGAGGTTGAACTGCACCAGACTGGCGGCACTGCAGAGGAGTATTTTGCCAACGTGGGCGATGCACTTGTAGGAGAGCGCGTTCTCGCTGAGGTCGAGTCGCTGAAGAGAGGGGAGGGCGAAAAAGGCATCCTCGCCGCGGGGGACGGGTGAGATGGCCGCCGGTGCGCTTTTACCACGGGAACTCTTTCCATTCTTTTTAATGTCCGTCATGTCCTCGTTATCGTCCTCATCCCCCGTGTGAAAGGCAGTTACTTTTCGAACGGAATAGGAGGTGGTATCCTGCACGACGGTGGTGTTGTGCGAAGGGGACAGTAACACCCGGTTGGGGTTATAGCCAGAGAGCGGGGCGGAGGGTAGGGTGCTCCGTCGCCGCTGTACACTGCTGATGCCATTGCTACTCACCCCATCCTCCTCCTCCCCTTCATCGGGGGAGTGTTGTAAATAGTGGGCGAGCTCATCCAGGGCGTTCTGATGGGCAGCGGCGGTGTGGGGATTGGCCCCGCACAGTCCCCTCTGCAGCTCCCCCATCATCGCGTCATTGAGGTGCACATTAGACAGAGAGAGTTCATACAAGTGGACGAGCAGTGGCAGCACCTGCGCCGTGAACCACGACCACAGGGCAGGGCTGGCGGTGGCCAAAGAGGAAGGTCCTGTCTCTTTCTTCTTTGTTGCACTGGGGGCAGCCTGACGGAACTGAAATCCGGAAAGATCCAAAACAGTGATGTGTGTCGTGTGCGTCCGCCGCCTCAGATGGCGTTGCAGCCCGCTCCAGTCCACCGCCACACGAGGTGGTCTCCCTTTTCCCTCCTTGGGGGAGCAAAAGAAGGCGAGGTCGTCGGGGGAGGGGCCGCGGCGGGGGATGTGGTGGGCGGGGTGGCCCGCACCTTGGTCACTGTCGGGGCTGGCGGCGGCACGGGGCTCCCTCTTGTCCGCACTCGCTAAAGGGGTCCGCAGTGGGGAGTGGGAGAGCGGCCGGCGCTCTCCGGAGGGGGGCAGCTCCTTCTCTAATCCCTTTTTCCATAGAGGGAGCTCCGGTACGGCGGGGCGCTCCTCGCCGCTAGGAGTGGTGACGTCCTTCTCCAATCGGTGCTTGGAGGTGCTGCCGTAGTACAGTGGGGTGTGAGTGGTTCGTCCACTACTAGAGGAAACGACCGCCTGCTCTCTAGGGCTAGAGAGACCGGCCTGTCTCACCGTGGAGGGAGAGGACCAAGTGTACTTGCTGCGGTCCGTGCTACTATAATAGTGGTTGCTATACACGTTGGGATTCTTATTGTAGGGGCCCTCCACGGAAGCCGATGGCTCCACCAGTGGAGACCGTGCGGTCAGCGGTGTCCCCTGCTCTCCGCGGTGTGTATTACCGTACTTGATCTTTGGAGTAAAGGAGAGCGGCTTTCGGTTAGAATGACGTTGAGGAAGGACAGCGCTGTCTAACGTGGTGGTGGCGGTGGAGGGCCGAAAAGGAGTGTGAGGTGCCTGCGGTGCGGACCACGCGGTTCTCCAGTCCCGCAGGGGGCCTCGGTCGCTGCCCAGTGGGATCGGCTGTGGGCGGCTGTGTCGGGGTTCAGCCTCCTCCTCCATTCCAAATTTGTGAATAAAGTTTGGAGGTGAGTGTGTGTGTGTGTTCTAATAAATTGTATTCACCACCTTTGGAAGTGAACTTTGATCTTGTAATAAGATTAATTTGTTTATTTTATTTTATTGTTTTACTAGCTTGTTACAAACAGAAAAAAAAAGGAGGGGGAAGAAAGAAGATGTAGTGCACCGAGGCCAGCTTGTAAACCGGGGGAAAAACAATAAAAACAGTTGAATAACATTTGTCCAAAACCTACAAAAAAAAAAAAAAACTGGAGAACCAAAAATGTATGTATTTAAAAAAGAATCTATAAAACGGGGGGGGGCAGACTCCGTGGTTTTTAGCGAGTGGAGGCACTGAGGGCCTTGGTCGCCTCGGCCATGCTGTGCTTGCTGAGCTCGGCGGGCAGCACGACGCGCACGGCGGTCTGGATGGCGCGGGCATCGAGGGTGCGCTTCTTGTTGGCGCGCACAATGGAGGCGGCCTCCGTGGCAACGCGCTCAAAGACGTCGCTGACGAAGGAGTTGAGCACCTTCATGGTGCGGCCGGAGAGCGACATCTGCTTGTTGATCGCCTTGAGGGAGCGGGAGACGTACACGTTCCAGGAGCGGTGGGGCTTGCGGTGGGAGCGGCGGGCGGCGCGCGTTGTTGGGGCGAGGTAGAC
>AUXL01000401.1:0-10806 GCA_000482185.1 Angomonas desouzai | reverse complement strand
TCAACAGGGCTACTACCGCTAATTTGTGGAATGAAACAGGTCTCCTTTTTGGTTAATGTATTGCGTAACTATGGTATTCTCATCGAATTCGTTTTTTGCATTGAAATTTTGTAGATATAAAAACCTCCAATAGATTCTCTCTCATTTTGAATCAAATCTGTTTTATCTTTTTGTGTTACCACTGTTGATGTTCCTAAGTGTACTATTTCCTTTTGCCATTGCAAGTGTTTCCCCCCTGTCTTTCCTTTTCCGCTAGTTATGTTCAAGTATCAGGCGTCCCCCCCTCCTCCCTCCGCCTACCCGCCACAGAACCCTGTCTACGGGGCTCCCCCGCCTCACGGCTACCCTCCGCAGCAGGGCGGCTACCCGCCTCAGGCCTACCCCGCACCACAGCAGGGATACCCCCCTCAGCAAGGCGGTTATCCTCCTCAGCAGGGGTACCCCCCCGCCCCCCAGCAGAACTACAACACTCCTCAGGGATACGGTTCGCCACCCCCGGTCGCCGCTGCTCCTCCGCCGTTTCCTGGCTATGGGGCTCCCCCGCCTACGGCACCGTACGGGTCAGTTCAGGGAACTGGAGCTGCACTGTAATGTATGTTTTATTCTCTCCTTTTTTTTAATGTTGTTTTCTTACGCCCCCTTTCACACTGGTTTCTTTTGCTTCATTGCATTTCATGTTCTATAAATGAATACAAATAGAAAAATTGACAACAATAATAAACACTCACTCGAGTTTTTGATTTATTGATACTCTGTAGGAAATGAAGCGTAATAATCACTTTAATTTTAATTTCTTTCTCCCTACCCTCTCTCTTCTCTTCTTTATAGTATTCTATAGCACAATACCATGTCCATGCAGGTAGACTTTGAGTACCCTAGGCAGGTGGAGGATATAACCCTCTTGAAGGGGGCGATTGCTAACTTTGAAAAGAGTATGAATCATATGATGGTGCTGATGAAGGAGGTGGGCAACGCTTTGGAAAAGGTAAGTCACTCCTATGAACAACTCACCTCGCTTTCCTTTTCAAAGAACTACGCCGTACGTCAACATATGATTCACTTCATGGAGGAGGTGACGGCGATGAAGGAGGGGGCCCCCTTCAAGGAATATAACACTCTTGTCCATGAGGAGGTGTTGTCGCCGGTGCAGCAACTGAAAAAGGTTCTCAAAGAAGCTCAAAAGCAAAAAATGGAGCGAGACAAGGCATACGGAAGCTATCAAAAAGCAAAAGACAAAGTGGACAAGACAGAGACCAAATACGCCAAGAAAAGTAAACCATTAGAGACCTGCGCCAAGTACCCCGTGATGAAACAAACCAGAGAGGATAAGTTGGTAGTGTTTAAGGAAAAGAGCGAGCAGTTTCAAGCCGCCTTCTCCAATATGGTGGAACACACGGAAGGCATCGCCGAGTCCACCATGACCCGTTACCTCCACCTCAACGCCAACTACTTTTCCTCTATTATTGACTGCCTAACCAAGACGGACCCCACGGTGGTGGAAGTCATTGAGCAGTATCGTTTGACCCTCAAGCGGGAGCGGCAGCGGTCGATTCAACAGGAGATGAGTAGAATACAAGAAGAACAGAATAAGCTGATGGCGACTAACCCGGATGTTCAGGAGGAAAGCTTTTTGAGTGCAAACGCCAATTATAGCGCCCCTCGTCGACTTCCCTTTCAAACAATGAAGTCCAGTGAAACGGGACTGAAAGGGCCCCCTATGGCCAGTCTGGAGGCCGAAGGGGAGAACTCGCTACTGTCCAGCTCTCCCCCACCCAGGGCCAATCTTGACCACAGTAGAGAGGAGCAGGAGGAGCCAGTCACGGAGCGAGACACCAAAGCCATCAAGGTGCCCAGTGATGTGGAGAGTGCCAATGAGGAGAGTATAACAGGAGCAAAGCTTCCACCCCCTCTGTACGGGATAGACACGCAACCGTAAGTGTTACCGCATTTTTTGCTTCTTTTTTTGTTCTTGCTGCAGTTACCGCAATATTATTTGTTTTTTGGCTGGGAACCTTTGTTGTCATTAGAATGAAATCCACACCCTCTTTATCTTTCTTTAACGTTTCCCACTGTCTATGTTTTATTCCATAGTTATCTTAGCATTCTTCTTCTTTTTTCTTTTTCACTTTACCCCTTTTCATTTCATTTATTCTTCCACCACAATGGGTTTCGGAGACTTTTTGAAGAAAGCCAAGTCCAGCGACAAGGCCAAGGAGGCGGAAAACGAGGGTAAAAAAGGCCTCACTGACTTGTTCAACAAAAAGAAGGACGAGTACGAGAAGAACGGCAAGGTAGACTTCAACCTCGACGACGCCAAGGGAAAACTGGATGACTACTGGAAGAAGGAGGGAAGTAATATTGACGAGAAGGACAAGAAGGACGCCCAGGAGGCGCTCGAAAACCTCTTTAACAAGAAGCCCAACGCTGATGGAGAGGCGCCCAAGGACGCGAAGGAATCTGCTCTGAATGCCGTGGACGACTTCTTTGAGAAGAAGAAGCAAGACGGTAACGCCACGGAGGAAGACAAGGAGGAGGCGAAACGCTCTGTCCAAAACTTCTTTGACAAGAAGAAGGAAGAGGTTGGTGCGGACGCGACGAAGGACGCTGAAAGCGGAAAGGAGGCCACCCTTGATGCTCTCAAGGGCTACTTTGATAAGAAGAAGGCCGAAGACGGCGTAAGCGAGGAGGACAAGAAGAAGATGAAGGACGGTCTCAATAAACTGGATGGCTACTTCAAGAACACCGATGGTAAAGTTGACGATAAGGACAAGGAAGATGCCAAGAAAGCCCTTCAGGAAGTCTTCAGCAAAAAGAATGACGGAAAGGACGCCAAAGAATCTGCGCTAAATGCCGTGGACGACTTCTTTGAAAAGAAAAAGAAGGACGGTAACGCCACCGAGGAGGACAAAGAAGAGGCCAAGAAGGCGGTCCAGAACTTCTTTGACAAGAAGAAGGAGGAAGTGGGTGCGGACGCGACAAAAGATGCCGAGCACGGTAAGGAAGCCACCCTTGATGCCCTCAAAGGTTACTTTGATAAGAAGAACGCTGAAGACGGCGTCAGCGAGGAGGACAAAAAGAAGATGAAGGATGGCCTTAACAAGCTGGATGGCTACTTCAAGAACACCGACGGCAAAGTTGACGACAAGGATAAAGAGGACGCTAAGAAGGCCGTTCAAGATGTGTTCAGCAAGAAGAACGATGGAAAAGACGCGAAGGAGTCTGCCCTGAACGCCGTGGATAACTTTTTTGAAAAGAAGAAGCAAGATGGCAATGCCACGGATAAAGATAAGGAAGAAGCCAAAAAGGCGGTCCAAAACTTCTTTGAACAAAAGAAGAAGGAGGTCGGCGACGACGCTACCAAGGATGCCGAGCACGGCAAGGAAGCCACCCTTGATGCCTTGAAGGGCTACTTTGAGAAGAAGAAAACCGATGCCACGGACGAGGAGAAGAAGGGATTCTCCGCCCTCGACGATCTCTTCCAGAAAGATAAGAAGGCCGCCACCGACAAGGCGGACACCACCGCGACGAGAGCGGTGCCCCCTGTCCAGGAGAACAGCAAACAGCCGGCCCGTCTTCCTTCCCACTTTAAGGAGGCAGGTGCCCTGTTCGGCCGCCGCGCCGGCAACCGTAGAGACTAATACAACTAATGATTTATTTAAATTCATTTGTTCCTCCACTTTTTTTTTTTTTTTCACTGCGTTTGGAAATGTATCGTTATATATAAATTCGTTTATTTTATTTTTGGTGACTCTTTTTTCATTTTATTTCGTTTTGCCGTACCCTTTCTCTTATCACGTTATATTATCGTTGAAAGAATGTTTTAAAGGGTTCCTTTTTTTATACTGTTCCGATGTAATCATTAATAATTAATACCTATATTTGTTACGCTCTTCTTTTTTATATTCACATATAGATTTGTATTTTAACGTGCTTAGGTGGAATTATTTGGCATTATTTATTTTGTTTTGATACTAATCCATCTCCTTTTTTCTTTATCCATTCTTTCCCCTCACTAGCAAAGAATCCCCTGCGAAGATGACTTCCTACATTGGTGGGTACGCCCCCAGCATTGAGATTGAAAAGCGCCCGGAGCGTATCAGCGCGGAGGAGGCCATTCAAAAGGCAAAGGCCGAAGGTGTCAATACCTTCAAGCCCTACGACGTTACAGAGGAGTACGAGGGCGGCAATGTACGGGCCCTCTTCATTGGTATTAACTACACTGGTCAATCCGCGGAGCTCTCCGGCTGTGTCAACGACGTCCACCAGACGTTGGCGACGATGGAGGAGATCGCCTTTCCGATTCAAGAAGCCGCCATACTGGTCGATGACGCCACTTTTCCCAACGTCAGTGACTCCCCTACCAATGCGAATATGCGCAAGTACTTGGGTTGGCTCATTGCGGATGCCAAGGCCGGTGATGTGCTGTACCTGCACTACAGTGGTCACGGCGGAAGGGTCAAGGCGGTAAATGACAAGGACGAGGAGTACGACAGCTGCCTGATCCCGGTGGACTACACTACCAAGGGAACTATTATTGATGACGACTTGTTCAAGATTCTCGCGGATCCCCTCCCCGCTGGCGTGCGCATGACGGTCTGCTTTGACTGCTGCCACTCCGCCTCTATGCTTGACCTGCCGTATAGCTTCAGCGCCTCAGAAGACGTTCCCGATGACAACACCGACGACACACACTTCACGATGAAACAGCTCCGTCAAGATAACTTTAGCAACGGCGATGTGTTGCTCATTTCTGGCTGCACCGATGAAGGGACAAGTGCGGATGTGCAAAACACCGCTACCTTTTCCTCCTCTGATGTGAAGGGCGCCGGCGGTGCGGCCACCCAGGCCTGGACCTACATGCTGGAGAACCAACACGGCTCCAAATACATTGACGCCATCATCGGCTGCCGCAAGACCCTCAACGAAAAGGGTTTCACTCAGATCCCTCAGCTCTCCTGCTCTAAGCCACTGGACCTGGACAAACCCTTCTCCCTCTTTGGTCTCCTGACGGTGGACGAGCAAATGCAGGACACCCTGCCGGAGGAGTTCAACCAGCCCCCGCCAGAGATCAAAGGTATCCCCAAGCGCTTCCGTCACAAGTTTATGGACGACTTTGATCCCTCCGCCTTTGAAAATGGCTTCATTCCCCCTCCCCCGCCCCACCGTCACGGCGGCGGGTGGATGAACAACGCGTGGAGTCAGCAGCACGAGGACCCCCGTCATCAGATGCGCATGAACTTTATGCAGCAGCACGGGATGCGAGGGGGACGGGGCCGCGGAATGGGTCGCGGCGGACCTGGTATGCGTGGGGGGGCGATGATGGGGGGCCCTGGGATGAGCATGAGGGGTGGGATGCAAGGCATGGGGGGACCGATGCAGCAGCAGCAGAATGGAAGCAGGGGGATGATGGACGTCGCCCCCTCCGTCGACCCCAGGCAGCCCGCCCGCCTCCCCCACCACTTCCGACAGGGTCCACCCCCCAGAGGCGGCATGGGCGGCCCGGGTATGATGGGAGGTCCTGGTATGATGATGGGTGGCCGCGGGAGGGGCGGCTTTTAAACATGAAGTGTTACAACACTTTTTTTTTTTTTTTTATCAAACATCTTTTGTTCTTCTTCTGACAAACCACAATACATTTCTACTCCCTCCACCCCTTTTTATTTTATTTTATTTTTGTAATGACTTTGTTGCCAACATTACTTTTACTTTTATTGAACCATTTACCGCGAGTGCTTTCTTTTTATTTTATTTTTGAAATATATAATTTGGGGTTATTGTTTTTTAGGTGATAGTGATCGACTTTGTTTATTAGTGAAGCTCCTACAGTAAATAATTGAAATACTACCCCCCTTCCCCACCCTTCTCCTTCTAAAGAATTTAGTATTCTTATTACTTTTTTTTTTCTCCATTTCATCATTGTAAATGTCCGGCGGATACCCTCCCAGTATTGAGGTCGATCGTCCAGAGGCCCTCGACGTCGAGGAGGCGAAGCGAAAGGCCCACGAAGAAGGCGTCAACAGCTTCAAGCCCTTCGAAACCGAAGAGGAGTACGAAGGCGGTAATGTCCGTGCGCTCTTCATTGGTGTCAACTACATTGGTAGCGCCGCGGAGCTCTCTGGCTGCGTCAACGATGTCGCCCAGACCATTGCCACGATGGACCAGATCGACTTCCCCATTAAGGAAGCGGCCATCCTGGTCGACGATCCCGAGTTCCCCAACGTCAGTGATGCCCCGACCAACGCTAACATCAAGAAGTACCTTGGTTGGCTCATCGACGACGCCAAGGCCGGTGATGTGCTCTACTTCCACTACAGTGGTCACGGCGGTCGTCTACCCTCCCGTAACGATAAGTACGAGGACTACGACAGCGCCATTCTCCCCAACGACTACGAAACCAAGGGCGCCATCCTCGATGACGACTTGTTCAAGATTCTCGCGGAGCCCCTCCCCGCTGGTGTGCGCATGACCGTCTGCTTTGACTGCTGCCACTCCGCGTCTATGCTCGACCTCCCCTACGGTTTTGCCGCGACGGCCGATATCCCTGAGGACCACGGCGACACGCACTACACCATGAAGCAGCTCCGTGAGGACAACTTCTGTAACGGCGATATTCTCATGATCGCCGGTTGCGCCGACGATGACACCAGCGCTGACGTGAGCAACACCGCCTCTTTTGGTTCCTCGGATATCGAAGGCGCCGGCGGTGCGGCCACCCAGGCCTGGACCTACATGCTGGAAAACCAGCACGGTGCCAAATACATTGATGCCATCATTGGCTGCCGCAAGACCCTCGCCGACAAGGGCTTCAAGCAGGTCCCCCAGCTCTCCTCCTCCAAGCCCCTCGATCTGGATAACGCCTTCTCCCTCTTTGGTCTTCTCTCCGTCGACGAGGAGATGAAGGACACGCTCCCCGAGGAGTTCAAGAAGCCCCCTCCGGAAATCAAGGGTATCCCCAAGCGTTTCCGTCACAAGTTCATGGACGACTTTGACCCCTCCGCCCTCCAGGAAGGTTTCATACCTCAGCACTTGAAGGAGAAGAAGGGCCAACACAGTCACTGGGCCAACAACGACTGGCTGGCGAAGCACCCCGATAAGCGTGCCTTCCACCGTCTCGGCAAGCGCCCCTTCCCCAAGAATAACTGTATCGATATCCACAAGAAGAAGTTCCGTGTGAACCCTGAGATGACCTCCGATAAGTTTTTTGGGGACATCAACCAGATCGTGCAGCCCCAGGTCGGCAAGCAGCTCGTGTACTACATCAACGGCGAATCCCACGACGACCTCAGCGGCCAGTCCATGTACAACATTTATGAGCAGTACAAGGACGAGGACGGCTTCCTCTACGTCACCTACGCCGCACAGGGGGTGGACATGAAGGGCAACCAGGACCACATTGGTATGTACAAGCGCTCCCACACCGGTCCCCGCCGCACGGAGGCCGCCAACGAGGCCCTCGGCGAGAACAAGATCCCCGTTATTGTAGAGCGCATGGATCGCCCCCTCCCCCCCTTCGACCCCACCCAGTGCCTCGACTGCGACGAGGACAAGCTTCCTTTTGGCTACAAGCTGTATATGCAGAAGATGGGCATCAACCCCCACGAGGGACACCACCACGGCGGTCACGAGCACGCCGCCCCTCTCCACCAGGAGGAGGAGGAACCCGCCCAGCACGCCACCCGCGACATCAACCTCGGCGGCCAGGACGACCAGTACCGTGAAATCGACGAGAACGAGGCCCAGCAGGAGGAAGAGCCCCACCACCACCATGAGGAGCCCGAGGAGGAGCCGCAGCAGGAGCAGGGCGGTGGTGACGAGGATGAGTATGATGAACTATAGAAACCGTTTCATGGCGTTATTATAGTATGAGGTCATCTCTTTTCTCTCTTTTTCATTTTTTTTTTTTTTCACCCATGTGGTTTCATCATTACAATAAAAGCGAAGTAATGTGCCATTATGGACGATGTACAAGGAATACAAACAAAAGAAAACAAAGTTTCAAGATATACATGAACAGTCCAGACTACTACAGCTGAGCAGCCGGGTACTGTTTTTTTTTTTTTCATATTCATTTTTAGTTCTTTCCCTTCTTTTTTGGTGTAGATAGCTCTTTGAATTCAACAAAAAAGCAAAAGTAAAGAAATTCACTATAAAAATAAAAAGGGTTTTCTGCGGGTTGCAAGCATTGAAATCACTGTGGTGGATAAGTAGTGGAGGATTAAAAAAAAAAAAGTTACATTGCCTACCTATGTTTTTATAACTCCTAAATGTTAATTTTGGTTTCTTCTCTTCCCCTATTTTTCCTGTTTTAGTATTCTGTTAACCACTACTAAACCCTTCCCCATAAAAGATGGAAGAAAAACAAGCCTTTTTTGTCGAAAGTGTCGATGGCAGAAAATTCAAAATGGTCATCAAAGGAGACCTCAGTAAGCTCTCCGTCGCCAAGATTAAACGCTATCTCAAGTCCTACGGGGTGCCAGACCACCAGACCCTCTCCCACCATGGCATACCCCTCACCGATGAGATGGTGGGCCGGGAGTTTGACTTGATCAACAATAGTGTCCTACAGCTGCACGAGCCGGGAGAGACCGCAGCGAGTCGTACGGCGGTTGACAGCGAGAAACGGAATGTATCAGAGCCCCGTAAGGCGGAGAGTGCGCAGCCGTTTCACAACAGTCGTCAGAATGTCCCCCCGGTCGGTGGCGGCAAGCCGGCGTGGGGCGGCGCGGAGAGCTCCATGAACGCGAACAGCAATGAGGTCAGTCATTTACACGAAGCTCTTACTGTTTCAGAGGAGGAAAATGCCAAACTCAAGCGACGTATTCAGCAGCTAGAGCTGCAGGCCCGCCAGGGTGGTGGTGGTGCCCCCTCCCAAGGACTGGTAGACCCGCTAGACAACGCTAAACAGAATCTCTCCATCCTTGGACAGCATTTGAGCACAAATTTATACTTTGATGACAATCTGACTTGTGTCATTGGCGCTGATGAGTCGTTTACCATTCTCGTCACCTTTGACCCTCCCACGGAGCGGCTCTACGTCTACTCCACCCTCCTCACCCAGCTCCCCCTCCGTGATAAGCCGCTCCTAGAAAAGTTACAGCAGGTGTGCCTGGAGGGCTGCCTTCTGGGCCGCGAGGTCTGTGGCGGGGGGATAGGACTGTCTCTTACGAATCAACTAGTGGTGCTGTCCACCAGTCTGCCGATGCGGGTGTGCACGGAGTTAGCGCTAAAAGAAACGATGCCGCCTTTTGTAGAGAGTCTCACCCGCTGGAGGGAATTGCTGAATGAACTGTTGTATTGAATGGGATGAAAATAAAACAAAGCACTTTATATAGATTAGATGATTATAATAAACATACGTATTTTAGGCTCAACACTGTGTTTTGTTTTTGTATTTTCTTGTTGGCAGTTTTCCCTGAATCTTTACTCTTATTCTTATTCTCATTACCCTTTTTTCTTTTCACCAGCTTTACAGGAATAGGAATTACTCTCTCCCTCTCGGTCCCATGTCGCTGCCCTACCGCATCGAAAAGTTTTACCTTTTCGACTCTAAGCTGCCCAAAGTACGATCGTCCCTTCCCTCTGAAGAGACCGCCACGGTAGACGGCGAGGAGAGTATTGGTATTTCGTTTTGCTTATTTCCCCCCTGCGTGCATCCCTGTCAGAATCATAATGGCAATCTGGATGAGGAAGGTCAGGAGCAAACGGAGGAAATGGCCATTGTCGATGAACTCGGCTGCAGTGGTCAGTCCTCTATCGGCTGTGAGAGTGAATTTGAATATATTGAAGAGTGCCACTCCCTCCGCTATAACGCTCCACCGCGCTCCATACGAAAGGGGAATCGTCGTCGTCCCTGAGTGTTTGAAAGGAACAGAAAGAAAACATTAATGATAAAAACAAATGTATTACTTATCTATTAAACTTCTTACCACCATTCACATACGAAGGATCGAATACATAATTATTATTTTTAACTACTAAAATTGATAATAATATCTATAAACATTTTCTCTTTTTTTTTCTTTTTTCTTTTCCACTTATACATTCCGTATAAAGTTGGGTATATATAACACGCTCAGAGCGCTTCAAAAGAAATTAGACAAAACCTTTTACTTTAAAGATAACTCACTTCCTTTCATTTTTGTGTAGTTCTTAAAGTTCTATGGTACGCTTCTGACGTTTCGTTTTTATTTCAAAAATTACGCGTGCTTTTTTTTTTTTTTTCACATTTTTTCATTTTTCAATTATATATGTATTACTTTTTTTCTTTTTCATATTTATATTAAGTTGACTTTTTATACCCTTCTCACTTTTCAATAAACATTTTTATATTAAGTAAAATATAGGATTTTTATGTCTGAAACCTATTTTATGTAATTCGTACTATTTTATGTATAGGTACAATAGATAATTATTGTTTCTTTTGGGTCAAAATGCTCTTTATTTTCTATATATATATTTACTTTCTCCAACTACAAATTTCTTTTTTTTGCAAAAGTGCCGTTCTAGTAGTAATAAGAAAAAAACCCCTTTTTTAAAGCCTCTCCATAATAATAGCTTTCATTATTACTATTATTATTTTCACACCATCACACTAAAATGGGTAACAGTCAGACCGCGATCACCACCGAAGAGGGACACCCCAAACTGTACTACAAGGGAAAGGAGGCGGTCCGCCAGGGACGCTACACCACCGCGGAGCTGTACTTCCAGCAGTGCCTCACCCAGCATGGCGGTCGGCCGTTCTGGGACACCCTTCTCCAGGGCGTCTTCAAAAAGACACGGGACATAAGCGCGAGGCGGTGGAGG
>AUXL01000400.1:0-10856 GCA_000482185.1 Angomonas desouzai | reverse complement strand
AAGGAGAAGAGAAGAGAAAAGGTATTAAAAAATGAACATCCATGAGAAAAGAACAAGTCCATTACGAATCAAACCAAAAAATACAGTAAAAAAATGCACAGAACAATTTTTTGTAATATAATTTAAAAAGGGGGTAATTACTATAGTTTTTTGTGAATTCATATGTGCTATATACTTTGTAATGTTTTATTAAAAAGTGTAACAGTTTTTTTTTTAATGTTGTGGTGGTGATGCTCTTACTCGTCGCTCGTCGCGTCACCTTCAGCATCTGCCTCTACGGGTACTTCCTCCGGGGCTGCCGCCGTGTCGTCCTCACCTCCCGCCGCGACGGTGGAGGCCTCCGAGATCAAGTTGGACAGCATGGCATCTAAATCCGTATCCTCCTCCGATCGGTTGCTACCCGCCTTACGACCAAACAGCAGGCCGGAGGGGTTGGGGTTCTGCCCGGGCTGGATGAACCAACGGTAGTAGTTGTCGTCGTAGATCTTTTCGTCCTGCGTGGCGATTTCCAGACGGTAATCCAAAGAGCCCTCTGTGGCCTTCTGGCGCAGCTCCCTCGCCCAGCCCTCCACCCCTCTCTCCTGTCGCTTGAGCTCTCCAAAGAAGCGCTCGTCGAGAAGGGCCTTTCCGCTCTGCTCCGTCGTGCCCTCGACCGCCGCCTTGGAGGGCCAGTAGTTGTACGTGCCGCGATCGTTTTCGTCATACAGGGCCTTCTCGGCATCCTTGTACTGCTGCTCAAAGTATTCCTTCGATCCCTCGGTGTGTCCGTTGATGCGGTAGGAGGACGGGGTGTCCTCCCACGGGTGCCTCGCCATCTCGTAGAAGCTAACCAGCGGGACGTGCGCCTTGTCCGTGAGGGGCGCGACGCAGGGCTTGCCGTCCTTCTCCACCTCCCCCAGACGGGGGACCACCTCGTAGCCGCCAATGTCGTCCAGCATGCCCAGGATGCGCGCCTCCTTCCCACAGTACACCGCGGGGTCGAGCGGGATGAGACCCTCCCGTGCGAAATCTAACGGCACAATGCTACGCTCGAGCTCCTGCTGCGTCACCTCCTCCACCGTCCTCGGCGACCACCGCGGGCGGAGGGGGAAGCTGTGCCCGTCGATCTTCACCTCTCGCTCAAACACCTGCTCCAAGTCGGGCACCGGGCGGACAGGGAGGATGGAGTGATTCAGACTGCCCTCCCTCTTCTCGCGCAGGTCCTCCCACTCCTCCGGGGTCTTCTCTAGGTACTGTCCGACGGCGTAAAAGTCAGGTCGGCGCATCAGACGGGAGAGATACTTGTGCTCGACGGCGAGAGTGTCGGAGAGGGAGAGGATCGCCTCCTCTGAGCCGTCCCCGCGCACCTCCCGCAGCAGCTCGAGACTCGCCTTCAGTGCATAGGGGGACTGTAGGAGCAGCTGATGCTTCACCGCGTAGGCCCACTCCGAGAAGTACAAGGAGTCCCGCTTCACCGTGAAGTAGATGGGGGGGTACCGGAGGTCCTCCTCCGCGCTCTGGATGGCGGGGTCAGTGAGAAGCACCTGGACGAGCTCCTCGTCGGTGTGGACGGGACAGGTGTCTAGCGTGGGGAGGTACCACCAATCTCTACGCTGCGCTCCGCCGGCATGCCCATCGCCTCGCACACCTTCTTCTTGAGGGCCTGGACGGTGGCGAACTGCTTCTCGAATGGGTCTGCCACTTTGGCGGCCTCGCTGTTCACGTCAAAGATAAAGTCAAATTCCACTAAAGTGTTTTCGCAACCTTCTAAACGGGCGTAGACGTGGCGGGGGTGGGGCGCCCGCTCCAGGTCCTTGTGCGCGTGGTACTCCCGCTCCCTCTGTTCCTTCCACTTCTTGAGCTGCTGGCGGCGGGTGTTGACGACATAGTCCCTATTGCCCCGTCGCTCCAACACATAAGAGGTGAAGATTTCAGCGGCCTGGCAGACCGCCACCTCATCCTCGGGGGGTGTCACGTCCCAAGGATCTAGCGTGTACTGAAGGTGATTCTTCTTCAACTTTTCTATCCCTAGTTCGACGGAGCCCAGCGTAAAAGGAGTCGCCGGGGCGGCACGATCCACCTTATTATGAGGATCGCTGAGCGGTAATTTCTCAATCTCTCCTAACGTCTTTAAGATGTCCTCCACGGAGGCTTGGTCGGCAAAGGCGTCCTCAATCCACTGCGCGCGGATTGACGTGACCGCACACCGCTCCATCGCAAAGCTATGCGCGTCCCTCATCTTGAAGCAGGTCTCTAGCAAATGGCCCAGCTGCCACGCCACGGCGTCGTTGTGCATGTGCTCCGTGTTGTTGAACCACTCCTTGATGTGGTAGTTCATGTCGGGGAGAGTGGTGAACAAATCGGTCCAGCCCAGACGCAGCACGTCCCCCGCGAAGAGAGAGGTACCGGTGAGCATCACGAACTCGGCGAGACCGGGGTACTTGTGGGAGGTCTCTGGTCGCGCTAAGAGGCGGGTGACCCCACCAAAGGGGGTGAGGCCCGCGTTAGGGCCGTCGACTATGAACTCGGAGATATCCTTGAGGCCGCAGTACTTGGCAGAGAGCGCCACCCCACACCCAGAGCCGCGGCACTTGCCGTTCACCAGCGTCATGAGAGGACGGGCGGCGGTGTTCACGCGGTGGATCAGGGCGGCGTGCTCTCGCAGCATGCTGTCGGCGCGGTCCTCGTACTGGACGGCGTCTCCTAGGAGCAGTTGCGCCTCTTTTTGATCCTGTTCCTTACTAGACTTTTTGAGCTCCTCGGCGCGGGCCCGGGCGGTGGAGGCCATGCTCAGGTCGAAGCCCAAGGCCTCCAGGTCTAGGCCTCCGCAGAAGTAGTCAGTCAGACCAGACTGCGCCGCCTCCAGCACCGTGAGCTTGGAGTACACGCCGTTCGTGGCGCGGTCCACCACCATGTTCAGCGACTTGGCGAGGGAGGTGGAGAGCACTTGGTTGCGCTTCGGGTCATTGATGTAGATGGCGTTAGAGAAGCGACCGTCGTTACCAGTGAGCGTGCGGTCCTTGTTCAGAGGCTTCGACATGGCCTGCATCATCTTGCGGTCAAACTCGCCCTTGAAGACGGTGTTGACGCCGGGCACCTCGCCCTCCTGCGGCCCGCGGGTCTCGACGCTAAAGTACGAAGAGTTCTTGGTATCAGTCTGCGTGGCAAGGGCACCGATGAGGTTCTGAGAGGGAATCACACCCTGCACAATGTCGCCCTCCCCCGGGCGGCGCTTCGAGAACATCTTATTCCAGTGCTCCGGCATCGAGAACTCCCTTCGGTTAGGGTCAAATTCAGTGCTAAGGTCGGGGTGGGGGCCCATCGTACTGTCCTGGCCGCTGAACCACCGGTTGTCATTCCGCTCCGCCTTGGTCGGCTGGAGGGAGTCATCAAAGTCAAAGGCCACACGCTGGTGACGGTGCGGGAGCCGCGCCTGTCCCTGCTCCCGACCCCAGTTCATGTAATCGATAAAGTCCTTGTTTACCCGGAAGCGCTGGTGCGTGTTGTAGTGGGTCAGGAACTGAATACCGGACTGGCGGTTGGGGTGGTTGGCGTAGCGCTGGTAGAAACGGAACTCTATCGGCGTGCCCAGAGGTCTGTACTCCCTCACATCGAGCGTCTTGAGCTCACGCTGCGAGGCCACGAGAGGACTCTGGGAGCCCCCCGCGATCCACCAGGGAATGTACCGACGCAGCATCTTTCTAGAACGACTTTTTACACTACTACTGCTAAAAAAAAGAACTAAAAAAAATGTGATTAATGCTACCAAGAGGGAGAAAGGAAAAGTAATATGTGTAAGCAATTGTCACTGAAGAGAAAGAAACAAGCCAATGTACTAAAAATCTCGTCAATCTTGTTATATCGGTTAAAATTTTGTACTTTGAAAATTTTTGTTGAAAAGTGTATTAAATAAATGCTAATTAGTATGTGATATTATTGTTGTGTATGTGTGGGTATGTGTGTGTGTGTGTGTCAAAGAAAAAATCTGAGTAGGTCTGCTGTTTCTTCAGTGTCCAAGAAAAGAAAACAGAGCTATCATCTTTTTCTTTTCTTACTTACAAATTCTTGAAGGCGGTCTTATACTTATCCCAATCTCTATTCACAAACACACAGAGATCAATCGTCTTTTGGTCCCTCAGCACATACTCCTTATCAAAGATATGGAGCTGCTCAAAGGCCATCTTAAGAGCCTCGTGCGTGATGGGGGCCATCTGATTGTAGAGGTTGCCCGAAAGGGTGCCGTCGGAGAGGGGCACCATGCGCAGCACATCGCACTCACTCTGCACAAACTCATGCAGCAGGTTGCGGTAGGCACGGGAGAGCTCAATCGTGGCCTCGCGCTCCGACCACGTGCCCTCTCTAAAGTCGGGACTGACTACATGAATGACGTGTTTCTCGCCGGGGTACTGGTAGTACTTGGCGTCGCAGTACTTGCTAATGGAGAGCAGCACATCGCTGGGGAAGCGGCCGGTGAGGCCCAGCCACTTGTAGATGGCGCCCGAGGTGCCCACCCCCTTGGAGGCGGCGCTCAGCAGCACGGCGAGGTCGGCGGGGTCGGTGACCGCGGTGGCTTCGTCGGGCTCATGCGTCTCCCGCTTTAGGCTGCCCGTCAGGCTCATCTGGTTGCCCATCACACCGTAGGGCTGCACCTTGATCTTCTTAATGAACTGATCCTGGGGGGAGACGTACTGGTTCCGGCGGTAGGCAGAGATCACGAAGAACGCCATGAAGGACAGGCCGAGGCCGACGCGGATAAAGGGGAAGGGCTTGCGGTAGCCAGTACCGAAACGGTGGAGGGGGGCGCGCTTGCGACCGTCCTTGGTGACGCGAACCTCAAGTGAGCTGGACATCTTTCTATTCTCTTCTTTCTTTTTTGTGGAAATTTAGATAAACACTACAAGGGAAAGGCAAAGGGCGGGAAGAAGAAAAGGTATCATAATCGAGAAGCAAATGAGCAACCGTTAGTGAAGTAACTGCACAAGTACAACAATAAGAATGACAAAAAGGGATAATGATGAAAAAAGCATATGATGCAGAAAAAAAAAATATATGAAAAGCAGTGAATAGAGTACACTGCCTCAGTAATAAGGGCCGGGGAAGCCGGGTCCACCAGGGTCGCCGAACCCTCTGTGACCGCCGCCAGGGCCAAAGGCGCCCCTACCAGGTCCCCCGAAAGGGTCTCTGGGGCCGCCTTGAGGGGGGGCGAAAAGGTCATTGTCCGGCTCCCCAGGGAACCGCCTCCCACCACCGCCGTAGCCGCCATACCCACCGCCCACCCTCGGTCCCTCATCCCCAGGGAACATGGGATCGTAGCGGGGGTAGGGCTGTGGCCCCCCTCTCTCGCTGCCGAACTGCGCCTTGAAGGTGCGCTCCTCCATCAGCATACCACCACCGTCGCCCAGGGAGCCGCCGGGCCGCAGGTCCCCCTCTCCATAGCGCTCCCCTGGTGGGCGAAGGGTGACGCCAGCGAAGCCGGTGGAGGGAAGAGGGATCGGCGGGGCGTCCCGAGTGACCTTGGCGTCTGTCTCGGCCGGTGGGGGCACGCCCTCCGCCTGAGGGGGCGTCACTTCCTTCGCTAAAGGCCTCTCGTCTGGGTTGGTGCTCATTCTATTTAATGGTAAATGGAAGAACCTTAAAAGGGTAGAAAAAAGAGAAAAGGAAGAGAGGGGAGAGGAGAGTGTTCTTCACACCAAATATTTCCACCTATAAAGCAGTAGACATCTCTAACATTTCACGAATAATTATTCTACTAAAATATTTATTTTTTGCACTGGGCTACAGATCAAAAAGTACAAATACAGATTACATCATATAAGAACAAAAGAAAAGAAAAAGAAAAAAATGTACAGTAAAGGTTGAGAGGGTTATGTATTTACAGGGAGTGAAGAAGAAAACTCTTTTTTCTTTCAGTCGATCCGCTGTTGTGCAATCTGCTTCTTCAGCTCTTCCTTTTCTTCATCTAGTAGTTTTCGCTCCGTCATCATCTTTTGGTGAATCAAATTTCGTTGCTCCTCCACCGCATCCGCGGCCTTTCGCTTCTCTAAAAGGTCTGCTGTGGTTCTCAACTTTCGGAACTCATCCACGCGCTTCTTCTTTTGCACGGCGTATAGTTTTTCCTCAATCTCCTCTCTCTCCCGCTCCTTGCGAAGGGCATTCTCCAAATCGCGCTGTTTCTGGGTCTCGGCGTAGGCGGCCTCGTGCTCCTGCTGCGCGCGTATGACGGACGCCTTGAACTCGGCCTCTTTCTGTTCTGCCTTGAGGCGCGCTAGCTCTCGCTTCTGCTCCTTCTCCTCCTCCTCCTGTGCCTTGGTGATGCGCTTGGCCTGACGGTCTCTCTCAAACTCCTCTAGACGCTTCTCCACCTCTAGCTGGCGGGCTCTGGCGGCCTCGCGGACGCGTTGGTCCTCCTCCTCCGCCCTGCGCCGCGCCTCCTCTCGCGCCCTCGCCGCCTTCTCCTGACGGATACGCATCTCCTCCTGTTCCTCCGCGAGGCGCTGCTGTCTCTCTAGAGTCAGACGTTCTAGTTTCTCTTCCTTTTCTCTTCGCTTTTCCTCTAGCTGTTCGGCCTGCTGGCGCTGCACCTCCGCGTTACGCTCCAGGCGTCTCTGCCGTTCCTCCTCCTTTGCCTCGCGGATCGCGCGGCGGGACTCCATCAGCCTCTCCTGCGCCTCCTCTCGCTGTTTATTCTTTTCCTCCGCGAGCGCCAACCGCTCCTCCAGCTGTCGTTGAATGAACTCCTCCTTCTCCTTGTTCTTTTGCTTTTGAAGTTCTAAGCGCTGTTCCTGCAGAGCCTTCTCCTCCATCTCCTTCTTCTTCTTTTCCTCCATTGCTTGTCTAGCCTCTTCCTCCGCTTGTAGAAGGCGCGCCTCCGCTTCCAGGCGCCGCTGGTGCACTTCCTTGGTGTACTCTACATGCTTCTCCATGCGGACCTTGTTCATCTCAAACACCTTTCGCTGTCGCTCCTGACGCTGAAGGAGGGCGGTAGGGGGGTCGGAGAGGGCCTTGGGGGGAGGGGGGTTGTGAAAGGCGGTGATGAGTCGCTCGACATCCACCTTGGCGCAGAGCTCGCGGTAGTCGGAGAGGAGCAGTTTGTGTAGTCTCTCCCGTCGCCTTACGTCTCTCTCGGAGCGGAACTGCTGCACCGCCTCCCGCAGATTGGACTCATTCGGCAGCTGGTCCTCCGAGGTGGCGGGTCGCAGGTCGGCGATCGAGACACCGTTGCGGAGACACACCAGCGCGGAGCGAGGGGAGGAAATGGTGGGCAGACTGCCGTGACCGGTGATGGAGATTTGCTCTAGGGAGGTGAGAGTGGACGGTCTCGAGCGGCGGCCGGCGAGCCAACTAAGGTCGATCCCATCGAGCTCTAAGAGGAAGGCATCGGCGTACTCGTAGGGAGGGGTGACGAGGAGCCGTAGCAGCTCCGCGCAGTCCTCCACCTCATTTTCTCCGTGGACTCCTTTGAGAGGGGCCTTCGTGTCGGTGTCGCCCCTCGGCAGCGCCATCGTCCTCGCCGCCTCGCCAAACTTCGTTCGGGGGTCGAATGGAGGAGGAAAGGGGGGCGGTGGAGGCGGGCTGGAAGGAGCGGGGGGGAGGGGTAGTCGCTGACGGAGCGGGTGGTGGCGGCCTTGGCGGGTCCCTTCTTGCCGGATGTATTGGTGCTGGGGGCCAGCTTGGTCGACGGTGCCTTCGCGCTCTCCGCCAGCGGCATCGACCGGGATCGAGACTCCTTCTTGTCCTTTTCTTTATCGGCTTTCCTGATCTTCTCCCCCTTGCCGATGGGCTGAGACTTGTCGACTGCGGCGGCGCTGTTGACCATTCGCTTGGCGGCGGCACCGGCGGGAGGGGCGGCGGAGGCGGTGGTGCTCGTGCTGTTCTCTACCGCTGCCGGCTCCGTGGGGCCTGGTGCGGCAGCAGCGTTAAGAAGGGCGGGGGCAGCAGGGAGAGGGGCCTCTTTCTCGGACAGAGTCTTCGCTTTGGGGACGGTCTCCGCCAGAGGAAGGGGAGAGTTGGCTCTGGAGAGGGGACGGGAGACAGCCTTCTTCTGCTGCTGTTGCTTCCTCTTATCAACGGCGTAACGGTCAACGTCCATGGGTTCATCGAGCGAAGGGACGCGACGGTCAAAATCGGTCCCCACCGTCTTTAGTCCCGCGGTTTGGGTGGAGGGGCCTAGATGATGCTTGTGCAGCTCGCCCTCGTATTTATCGTAGTCGGTCATGTACTTCATGCGACTCTTATCATCTGTGAGTTTGGGGATATTGGGGAGCAGCATTCCCTGTTGCTTGGTGCTCTCCTGCGGATTGGGAGCTCCCTTTGACGCCATTGGGGAAAGGGAGTGTGAACTACTAAATGGGGTATAGAGTATATACGGGTGTTTATCGCAGAGGGGATATAGAATTGCGATGGTATACCTCTTTGTGAGATAAACAGATGAGAAAATAAGGAGGAGAGAAGAAATAAAAGGGTAATAAACAAGCAGGAAAATAAAAAAACGACCGATATACCGTCCGTTTGACTTAGAAAAATAAAAACTTTACATCACATGATAAATATATTTGTCGATTTATATACAGTTGTGGCGCGTCTCACAGCCCCTCTAGAATGCGGTGCGGTGCACCACGGTGGGGCCCTCCTCGTCGTAGTCCGCCTTGGAGGTACAACTATGCGCAAAGTGCGGCCCGCAGGACCACACCGACCCTCCTATCCACGCCGCATTGGCTCTCTCGGGGAAGGCGACGCACCGAACAGGGGGGTTGTTCCCCCGCCGCTGCACCAGCTCCTTCTGAAGCCGTTTCTCCATGTCTCGCAGCATGCTGGTTCCCCCTCCGAGCACCACCGCCCCGTAGAGGTCGTCCTCGATGATGGGAGGGCTGGCCTTGACGACCTCGTCCATCAGCGGCAGCCAACCGACGGGGTCCATGAGACAGGAGGGGTTACTGCGGGAGTAGCCAGACGGCGTGCACGGCCTGGCGTCGTGGTAGGCGGGGTTGACTATCAGCGAAGGGTCTAACAACCGCTCCGGTACCATGAACTGGTGCTCAAATAGGAACAGCCGTTCATCGTCAGGGAGGGAGTAGGCGTCCTCTAACCGTGGACCCGCCTCGCCTAGCTGCCGCATGTCGTCCGCAACGTCGGTGGAGACTCTACAGCACTTTTCCTTGGCCGCGTTCACCATCTCCCAGTCCTTTTGGGTGGACAGCGCGTACCCCTTGGCCTGCAGCGCGAGGAAGAGCTCGTCGGTGAGGGCGTTACCGGCGACGGTGGAGGTGCGCATTGACTGCGTGAGAGCCACGCCATCGCTAACGGCGGCAATGGTGGTCTTGTCCGCGCCGCTATCGAGTGAGAGTCCGGTGGTGCGGCCTGTGGAGAACACCGTCGCGCTCGCCGAGTTGAGGAAACCAATCAAGGGCACGTTGAACCGCTCAAATAGCAACTCCGCCACCTTCTCCCGGTCGGGGCGGCTCTGGTGGGCGGGGGAGACGAAGAGCACCGGCGTCCGCTCCGGGCGCACCTCGAGGCGGTGGTAGAGACTATAGTACAGCAGCTCCTCCATGCTATCCCAGTCGACCACCCTCCCTCCCTCGATCGGGCGGCGGACAGAGAAGAGACCAATGTCGTCCTCCAGCTCCGTACCGGCCGCGACGTCGGAGCCGTGGTGCAGCATGGTGGCGGAGAGGCCGTGGTGACGGGGGACACCCACCATGGAGCGGAACACATCCCGGGGCACCTCCTCCCCACTAAAGCCGCATTGGTGTAGCAGGCGCCAATGTCTATCACGGCACTCTGCAAGTTACTACTGTTCATTTCTAATTCGTATAAATTCTTTTCTTCGTTGATAGAAGAAGGCTAGAAGATAAGAGAAGAAAAAAGGGGGGAGAGAAACGGATGAGGAGAGAGGGTATAAAGAAAAGCAAGAAATCTGGGCTATTGAAGCTAACCGTGTTCTTTTTATTTTCCACATATATATATATTTTCTATTAATTTTCAATGGTTCCTATCAGAGAAAAAGAATCGCGTATTGTACACCTACCAGAAACACTACTAACTAACCTAATAGAAAAAAACTACACGAAAAATCCTACGGGCACTCCATCTTATTTACTATATCCTGCCCTTTCCTTTCTTTCTTTATATATATTATATAATATGGTTAATATTTTTCATTCTTATGCGGCAGCGGACTTGGGGGCGAACTGACCAGACACGCTGTTGTACCCTTCAGGGGCGCGGAACACCTCCGGCATCTCTACCTCAGCCAACGTGTTGTGGAGGAGTTCTCTATGATGCTCAAAAATAGTCGCCATCTCCGACCGGCGCTGAAACTGTCCGTTGCGGTCCAGACCACCCTCAAAGGTACGGTCGGCTACCGGACGGCTATAGACCGGCGCGGAGTAGAGCTGCACCGCGAAGACAATCACGGTGAGCCCTCCTACCAGCCAGAAGGCAAACATCTGATCGGGGAACATGAGCATCTGGAAGAGCTTGGCCTCCTTCTGGGTGCGCTGGGCGGTCTGGATGGAGGCGATACGGGCGTGAGCGTTCTGGTTATTGTTGCGGTAGAGGTTGCCCTTCTCGGAGGGGCGGACGCCGGGGGAGAAGGCGTGAAGGAAGGGCTTCATCCTTCTGGGGTAGGTGCAGCGCAGCATGTTATTCCTTTTTTTAAAGTGGAATATATATAAAAACTAGTGAATAATGGAGAGGGAGAAAAATGGGTTGGTATTCTCTTCAGGTGGGTTATCAGTAGAACAAAACACTAAAAATAACACTCCCTTTTTATATTTTGTTACATTTATGTTTTTGAATACATTTACATCTCTACAAAAAAAATACAGTTCTTTGTTGTGTTTGATTGTTTGTTTGTTTTTTTCTCGCTCACTACA
>AUXL01000399.1:0-10870 GCA_000482185.1 Angomonas desouzai | reverse complement strand
ACCGACTTTCTAACTTAGTTNAATGGAGTTTACCGTTTTCTTTTTTTCTTCTTTTATTTGTTTCGATTTTTTTTTTTTTTTTTGTTTAATATATACGCATGTTTCGACCACGCTTGGAACAGAACAAATTCTCAAACTCTACCTAATACGGTTATGGTGACTTTGCTCTTAATGTTCGCGTTTCTTTTGAAATTCTTTGTGGCTGTGCTCTTTTCACATTCTATTATTTCCCCCATTCAATGTTCTCTTCTACTCTAGTTAGTGTGCTTTTAGTGTTTTTACAATTATTTTGTAAGTGAAATCTAATTTATTTTTTTTCATTCTTAATTTTATTTCTCCCCCCTACTACAACTTTCCCATACGACTATGCCGCCGACTCTCAAACTCACGCATGTGCACCGTATATCGGAAAAGACGGTGTTGCTCACCAGCGGTAACAACAAGTCCTTGGACTTTGCCACCATTAACAGCTGTCCCCCGGCCCACCGTGGCATGGTGCAGAAGAACGGTTTAATCGCCAAGGTGTGGATCGGTATATCGGATAAGGGTCTTTCTGCGGCGGAGAAGAAGAGCGTATTTGGCGCTGCGTCAGAGACTGTGGCGATATGGAAGGAGACGTTGGTGCAGTGCCAGCTGTCTGACAAGGGGACCAATTATGTGCCCGCGAGCAGTACCTCCGTCCCCTGGCCCGTCCTCACCGAGGAGGAGTTTGCCCTGAGAAAGCGTTTTATTGAGGCCCGTCAAATCTGCGAGGCGGTGGACGGCTCTAGTTTTTGTGTCCCTGTCTGCAGCGTGCAAACCTTTACACAAAAGGTGAAAAAGTATACGGTCAATGTGTGCGTGGTGTGGATGCCCTTTTTTGAGAAGGATGCAGTGGCGTGGAGTGAAAGTTTCATCAGCAAGAAAAAGGCTATTCCCCGTCTCTATCTGACTCGACTGGTCTCTAACGTTTCCTCCGCCCTCCGGGCGTGGCACAAGATCGTCATGAAGGCAGAGGCCTCTGAAATTCGCGGCTGTCCGGATACGTTGGAGATTGATGACATTTTTGTGTATGAGAACGACGGAGAACCAACGTTCGCGGTGTCCGCGTCCTTCATGAGCAACAAGTCGAAGATCGACTCTGCGGTTGGTCTCAAGAGCAAAGGATACGCCCAGCTTTCCTACTTTCCCTACCTCGCCCCGGAGCAGGTCAAGTCGTCTGGGTATGTCATTAAAGACCCCACCTATGATGTGTGGGCGATCGGCATGATTGTCTTCAACATGGCCTCCGGTGTCCCTTCCTTGAAGGCGTACCTCGCCCGTGTCACGGAGCGCAAGGTGAAGACGCTCCCCTTCAACCACCCCGATGCCTCCCCCTCCGACATCATCCGTACGATACGGTCCGAGATGGATCAGAGCGGGTATGGCCCGGATATGGTGAGTCTCATCGCCCTCCTCCTCGCCCCCGACTACCGATGCCGCCCCTCCCTCAGCACCGTGGAACACATGATGATGGAGCTGGACCGCAGCTCCCCCATCCTTCGCTTTCCCTTCTCCCTCGGCGCCTTTGATCTTGTCCGCCTCTCCGACTGCGATGAGGTCGAGGTGAACCTCTCTGCCCACAAGTACGTCACCAAGGATCTCTGCATCTTGTGTAACGAAGTGAGAAAGCTGGTCAAGTGCACCTACGGCAATGGCACCCACGCCCCCGCCATCACCTCCTCCAGCTGGACCGAGGACGAACTTCTCCCCGGCCTCATCCGCGCCCCTCACGCCATGTCCTTCCTCTACCCTCTGGTCCCCCCGCTCGAGGAGAAGGACCGCCGCAAGTACACCTCCACCGGACTGGGCGCGGAGACGGAGAACTCGGTCCATGGGTTCCGCGCGAGTGGCTTCCACAACCCCAACGACAAGATGGATATCGCGCAGCTCTTCCAACTGTTTGGCGGGTTTGCGGTGCACGAGCAACCCACCGCGGACCAGAAGCGCGCGGCGATTCGTGAGATCTTTACGCTACTCCCCAACGGCACGCTTCGAAAGAACGAGGCCACCATGGCGGAGGAGACGATCGGTTTCACCGGTGCGATGCCGTGGCAGTCCCAGTGTACCGCCGCGCTGCAGAAGCGTGGTACCCTCTGCAAGAGTGTGCCCTTCAACTTTGTCGGTACCAACAACAATGTCCACTGGTTCGCCTGGCTTCTGCCTGGGGAAAGCTTCACATTGGCCAACGGGCAGACCTGGGTCCCCGCGCCGGAGGGTGGCTTCGTCTTTCTCTTCAGCGAGTCCCTAAAGCCACATGAGCTCGACCGCTACTTTACCCTTACCAGCATCAGCGCTCTCACCAACAAGTACCGCCTGGATAACTCCACCCTCGTGGATAAGGTCTTTAAACGACACGCCGACGCCGGTGAGTCGTCCAAGAATGGCGGTCTCAACCGCAGCAGTCTGGGGAACAGTCGCTCCGGTCTCATGGACGCCAGTGGTGACTCCCCTCACCGCACCCGCCGAAAGAGAAGCACCCGAAACACCAGCGCGGTGGATATTCCGGTGACGGGAGAGGAAATTATAGAGTCGGATCAAAATGCCGCTCCCCGCCGCAGCATCACAGAGCCAAAAGGTCTTCCTACAAAGAACGGCACGATGCCACGGGTCCCTTCGGCCAATAAAAACCGCCGCTCCGGTTCTCACGCCGTTGGTGTGATCCCTGACAATGTGGCCAAGAAGATTGGCTCCGCGGGGAACTCAGACCGCCCCACCAATAAGGCGGGAGACCGCAAACGAAACACGGTGCCCAACTCCCAGAGTATCCCGACCCCCCCTACCACCAACGACCCTTTCCGCCCTCTGGGGATGCAGGACGACTATGTTAACATGTCAGTACAGTCCCAATCCCCTTCGGCCGTCCCCCGTCTCCCTTCCATCGACGGCGGGAAACTGCCCACGATGCATGTGTACGGCAAACTATACCCTCCGATCGGTGTGGATGCCGTGTTTCAGTCCTTGACCTTTTGGATCCCCCAGACCGGGGAGCACGGTATGATGCAGGAGTCGATCCCCATCACCAAAGGCGCCAGGGCGGCGCTGCGACCCCCCAAGGACGCCACCTACATGAGCTTTCTCTCGAACGAGGTGCCCCTCTTTGGACGCAACCACGGCGGCTGCAACTTTTCCCTCACCAGTCTTTTGATCCCCCACCACGGCTTTGTTTTTTACAACGACAATGAGGCCATCGTCGGTCTCCTCTCGCTGGTGTGCTCGGCCAAGATAACAAAGCCGCGCAATGGAGAGTTCCGCATTCCCCTCAGGGCGCTGCCTCCCAACTCCTTCCCCGTCACCGACGCCCGCAATTTCTACCCCTCCTACATCTCCGACGACATCCTCACCCTTGACAAGAACGCCGACCGCAGCTCCACCTTTCTCTCCTCCGACCTGTTCCACACCCAAAGTCTCCTCGGGAAGAACTCGCTGAGTAATCAAAAGGCCTGGAAGGGCAATGGTAACCCCGACGACGCCGTGTGCTGGATGGGATTTGATCTGCAGAACGGGGCCTTGGTGTTCTCTAATGTCTTTCAGGACGTGTGGTACCCCTACTCTCTGAACTAGAGAACCACAATATGATGTAAGCCTACTTTTAGATTTTTAGAAGACCCATTCTTTCAGTAGAAATATAAAAATGTACCCTAATTCTACTTTAACCTATCCGCCGATTTATTTTATTGTTGTATTTTTCTTAAATATTCCTTGCTTTTTATTTTCATGAAAATAACAACAAAATAAAAAGAAAAAAAAATGTAGTATATATATATAAAGATATAACAAACCGAAATTACAAAAAGATGAAAATAGAAGAGAGAGTATCTGTAATATGTAAATACTTTTTACTCTCCAAAAAATAAATAAAAAATTGTGTACACCAAATGTTTTATATGTAAAAGGCAGTAATGAATATATAATTTCAAGGAGCCACACGAATTTAACTCATCGAATTCAAAATCATTAACTATACTTCTTTGTTTTGCATATTATGTATTCCGTCAGCCATTTTTTGTACTTTTTTTCAAAACACTTTATTATTCATCATTTATATACGTCCATCATTCTACAATGTGCCGTTTCAATAAAATAAAATAAAAAAAGTACACATTAAACTTTCAATTTATTATGATTTCATACTAAACGGACTCAATGATAGGATTTATGGAATAGTGTTCAGAATCGTTTCTTACAAAGTGAAGCCTCTGTTTTCCTGTTACCTAACTAATTTCTACTCTTTCTTTTCCCCCCTTTCACTCTTCCTCTCTTTTAGTATTTTATACCATAAACACTTAACCCCCTAGCCGCATGATGCACCCTCTGCGTCGGCTGGCTCTCTCTCCAGCGAGGCACCGTGTTCTGTATTACGGCCGCCGTTACTACGCCCCTTTGGACGCCAAAGGGTTTAGTGCGCTGGGCCCGATGACGCTACTGCAGAGTTCCCTACGACAGTACACCGCCCTCGACGGCACACTTCTCTCGCAGAGCAACACGAATGAGAATCACATTATCATTTCTAGGGGTAAGTTTGACGACTTGTGTCGGCAGTGTCAAATACCCGACACTGCCGCCGCCCTGCAGCAGCTAGAGGAGGCCGCCGTGGTGGTCTCTCTTCAGGGTGGGGCCTTCATTCATCTACGGCCTGTACTCTATGTCAACACCGTCGCCACCGCCGGTAATGAAGGGGTGAGCAAGGGGAACTTTCTGCTAGAGCAGGTGGAGCAGAATATACGGCAACTAGAGGCGACGGAGAAAAAAATGCGGACGGAACTGCAGCCCGCCATCGCCAGAGCCGCCAAGTGGCGTCGGTCTGTGTGGGGAGGGTCGGTGCTCTTCGCGGGCTGCCAGCTCGCCATCATTGCCCGCCTCACTTACTTTGACCTCGACTGGGATATCATGGAGCCCGTCTCGTATCTGATCGGTGTCGCCACCGCCACCTTTTTTTATCTCTACTTTCTGCGCTATGACGATGAACACACCTACACCGACTTTGATAAGCGCTACATTGCAAGGAAAGTACGACAATACGCCCCGAAAGAATTTGACTGGAAGGCCTACGAGAACACCTGTAGTCTGTTGGTGGAGGAGAGAGAGGTGTCTAAGCTGCTCCAAGAGTTCTCCAGGGGCATGTAAATAGAAGACCGTGTAAAGTAAGAAATGAAACAATCTACCTTGTTTGTATTATTATTGCCTAGTTGTATCTTTGTGGGATGTAAATCATCACCTTTTCTCTCGTGTGATCTAATTTATTTCTTTCTGCTTTCCTCCCCTATTCATTCATTAGTCATTGAAAGAATCTTTATTCACAAAAGAACAATTTTAATTCGCCTTTTGTTCTTCTCTATCGGAACGCAACTCGAATTCTTTTCATTGTTTAGGGTTGCCAGAGTCCGTATATGTAATAACGGCTTAATTAATTATTATTTGTTTTTTGGTATACTGAAACACAATCGAGCAAAAAAAAAAATAATAATACATTAAATATTTATACAAACAACAACAAAAAAAAAACTTTTTATATTCTTCATTCCCCTGCAAAAAAAAAAAGTAAAATAAATATATTGTTATTATTATTTCATGGATACCCCTGCCCGCAGTTCTCGCTCCTCGAGTTCCAAAGGACGGCCTCCGAGGACGCCTTCGGTGGGGCGCAGCTCTGCGATGGTGTATGTCCCAGTTCCCATCCGTGAACGCCGCCGCAACTACGGCACGGTGGCCCCTCAACCCCGCTCCATCTCCGTCCCCGTCCACTCCACCCGTGTTGTCTTTTACAAACGCCCCGCCAAACAGCTAACGATTGGACAGCAGAGCGCCAAGTTGGTGGAGAAGGCGAGTAAGCACTTTTTCCACGCCAATTTCAACTCTGTTCATGGTAATATTTTCACCGTCCCCAACCGTGCCCAGCAGATGGTCCAGGGACGACCGTCGAGGGGTCCGTCCATGAAGCCCCTCTCCCGTTCTTCCTCGGCAATCCGCAAGCACCCCAAAGTGCCCCTCGACGCCGCCCCCACCTCCTCCGCGCTGAAGAAGGCGGTGCAGGATATTGAAAGCAAAAAGGATTTCCTCAGCGAACCGATCGTGATTAAGCGACGGGCCGCTAGTGCGGACTCTAGAATGAACTATGACTGGCAAGAAGTGGAGGTCCGGGAAAAGTCTGCCGAGGCTCCCGCCGCGCCCAAGATTGCCCTCCCAGAGTCCTCCCCCGATCTGTTTGCGCTGGAGCACATGCGGCAGTCCGCCCAGCCCAAGCGCCCACCCTTGTCGCCCACGACCATCGCCAAAGCCGTTCGCACCCTTCGCATGTATGAGGAACGTAAAGTGGCGATGCCGACCGGCTCCTTTGACAGCGTTGAGGTGGCCATTGACGGCCGGACGATCCAGATGCCCGAGCACACCCCGCTCCGTCTTTCCATCACCAAGGATGACCTCCCTCCTAGGAGAGTGCAAATCAGCACTATTATCGAAGACACCAGACCGACGTCCTCGGAGGAAGAGGACGATGAGGAGGATGAGGAAGAGGAGGAGACCGTCGGCTGGGGGGATGGGTTGATCGACCTGCTCTACCTCACCGCCCCTGCTGCGGTGTCGATTTGTTTTACCTTTTCCATGTCCGTGGTCCCTTTGGCTTTTATTGGCAGTTTACTCGGCGAGAGCGACCTCAGCGGTGCCTCCGTCGGCTACTTTATTACGTGCATTATGGTGATTTACCCAATGATGGGTCTGACCTTCGCCATGGACACGCTGTGCTCCCACGAGTACGGCAGAGACCCTTTGAGCCCTGAAATGGGTCTCGTCCTGCAGCGAGGTGTTCTCATCAACATGTTCTTCCTCGTTCCCATGTGCTTTGCGATTTACCACCTTCATGGATTCTTGGTGTCGGTGTACGGCGCGATGACGGCGAAGTTGGCGGAGGAGTTCCTTACATTCGCCCCCATGTACATTCTACCGCTGATGCTCTTTATCTGCTTCACCAAATTCCTGAATAACCAAATGTACCCCCATATGCCCATGATTGCCTTGACCGCGGGTGTGGTGATTACGCCTTTTCTGCAGCTCAAGCTCACCCCTATGGGGGTCAAGTACACGATGCTCGGTATGGCCATCACGGCGTGGTTTCAGCTCTTTGTGGTGATCCTCCTTACACTATTTAAGGTGGAAACCCGCATCACCATTGGTACGTGGCGAATCCGTGATGCACTGGACTGGACCGACGTAAAGGAGTACATGAAGTTGGCCATCCCCAGCGCCATTTTTGTCGCCGCCGAGGCCTCATCCTTTGATCTCACCATTCTGTTGTGCGCCAAGTTTAGCGAGACGGATGGTGCGGCGTGGTCTGCCATCATGAACTCTCTCTTTATCTTTGCCTCCTTCTCTGGCGGTCTTAGTGCCAGTGCCTGCGCCAACATTGGCCGGTGTATCGGTGCCAACGACCCCAGCAGTGCGAAGCGGTACGTGATTCTCTCTATTGTGGTGTCCTTTATTGTCGGTGTCATTGACTCTATCATTTTGGTGGTGGGGTACGACTTTTTCATGTCCCTGTTCGGTACCACTGGCAAGACGCTGGCCTTGACGCATGAGGTGCTCTTTATGCTTCCCTTCTTTCACATTAGTGACGCGGTCCAGTTCGCCTTTCAGGGCATCTTCAGTGGGTTGGGAAAGAATCACGTCGGAGCCATCATTCTTCTCACCTGTCTGTGGGGCATCGGTATCCCCTTGTCCTTCCTTTTTGGACATTTCCTGGACTACCGCATGTACGGTGTGTGCGCGGGTATCACCCTGGGTCTCTGCATCGAGGCACCGGTGATGGTCATTGTCGCCGCCACGTTGGATTACCAACAGGTGTGCGAAGACTTTATCGAAGATGAGGAGGAGGAAGAGAGCGAGGAAGAAGAAGAGGAAGAGGAGGAAGAGGAAGAGCTAGATGAGGAATATGTGGAGGAGGTTATGCGACGTTCCGGTATCTCGACCGGTAGTGGTAGTGGCTTTGTAGAAGGATATGGGGAAGAACATCTGCAACGGCTTCTTCCACCCAAACGAAGACGGCGGAGAAAGAAGGTGATTGAGGTCGACGAAGACGAAGACTAATGATTTTTGACGTGAACCTCTTATCTGTTTTTTCTACTTTCCCCGTTGGATATTCGTACGGTCGATGCCCCCCCTTCATCTAAAACAATTTTTTTTATTCATTTATAAACAAATTATATTGTGATTTCAGATAAACCATGTTTTGAGACTAATCATATCCTAAACAAAAAAGCTCTCTATGTCATGTGCATTTAGTCGGTTATTTCTTTTGATTTCGACTACCTTTATTCTAATGAATTGACTTAACATCCTTTCTCTCTCCCCACACATGGTAAGTCCTTTATAATACAATTTATTAATTTTATCGTTCCAAATCTTTACCCCAGGAAATTTTAGTTCCCTAATGGCACCTTCTCAAATCTTTATCATTCGCCACGGAGAGCGCGTGGATCACAAGAATCCCGCCTTCTCCACCACCTTCCCCCGCCCTCATGACCCTCCGCTGACCGACGACGGAAAGGAAATGGCCGTCATGTTCGGCCGTCACCTGCGCAACACATTAAACGTGGACCCCGCCACGGTCGTCGTGGCCACCTCTCCGCTGTACCGATGCATTCAGACCGCCGACGGCCTAGTGCGTGGACTGGTGGAGAAGGACAACTCCTCTGTGGATATCTTCCTCGAGCCCAGTCTAGCGGAGGGCGCCTACTGGCTCTATCACGACATGCAAAAGAACCCCGATGTGGCCAAGCCTGGTCACTTTGCCTGTCCTACGCCCATCTTCCGCGATGCGCAGTACTACCACGACGAGGTCTCCAAGTACGTCAAACCGCAGAAGCCGTTTCAGTTGGACGCGGACCCCAAACACGTCATTGGCGATGATCTCACCGAGGACGGTTTCCTCGAGCGTGTGGCGAAGGGGGCCAAGAATATGCTGAGCGAGCCCTACTTTGACGGCAAGACACTGGTGCTGGTGGCGCACGGCGAGACGACACAGCGGTGGTTCGACGCCATCACCGGTCGCACGACCAACGTCACGCCCCCGTACACGGCGTGGGTGACTGTTGTGCAGGAGGACGGAAAATGGGTCCCGAAGGGAGAGATCTTTAAGGTCCCCCACTTGCCGGAAGAACCCGCCGAACACTAAATGAAGAAAACCCGCGCAGCACTCTAATCCGTACGTTGCACCAGCGGTGTTTCTCCCTTTTGCGAATCAGGCTGGATTTTTTCTGTTTTTACTGTTTTTGGATGTATTTTTCCTATGTTTTTTTGTTTTTGTTTCTTGTTTATCAAGTGCAGTGTGCTGGCGACGATATGACTTTCTCATTTTCCTTCATTTTCTCTCTTCCTCTTTTATTTATTTATTCTTCCTATTATTAGCGCGGCATGGAGGAGGATGTTCAAAAGGATTTGCTTACACAACAGCTCCGACAGGGCATTCTCCGTTCCCACAATGAGTTGTTTGTGTGGAAGATAGGAAAAGGCCCCGCGAAGCGACGTCGGGTCGACGAGGGCCCCACCTCCCCGCCCTCGCTGTCCTTGTGTCAAAGTGTGCTGTTGGAACAGTCTAGTATACTCCCGAAAGAGTTTGGCATAGAGCTCCGCCACTACTCCTATGTCTCACCAGAGGACGTACTCGACTTTCTGCGCTGTCTCTCTACATCCACAGCACCAGGAACGTCAGAGGTACACATTGTACTGCTGGATTTGGAGTGCTGTCGCCTACCACCGTCTTTCCTGCCACCATTCTCTTCCCTCTTGCAGACTGACGGACACTACTCGGCACTGAAACGTTTGCATTTGGCGTCCAATGGTTTTGACTTTACGAGTCTTTCTCTTTTTGCCGATTTGGTGGAAAAAGACAGTGGTTTTCTACCCCTCTGTTGGAGGTGTGGGGCCTGACCAATAATCCCCTTGACGAAAACAGAGGGGAGGAGGCGGTGAGTGCACCACTGTTGCGCGTACTGCGTCGGCGGTCCGGTCTTCGTCGTGTACACCTCAACCACGTAGGGCTTACTACCACGGATACAGTGGTACTTTTATCTTTTGCGTTAGAGAGTGGCCTTCCTCAACTGGATATGCTCTATCTAAAGCAGAACCAGCACTCCGACAGCAAGGAGGTGCTTCATCAACTCACTTCTTCTTTTGGTAAAGAAGTTGTGGAGAGCTTCATCAAGAAGCATGTTCTTCTTTAGATGGCAAAAGGGGAAATGAACTGCTTTATCCAGATCACAACTTGTATAGTAAAACTAAGCATATAAAAAAAAAAAAATGTCTATATCCCATTAATAAAGAAAAAGGTGCCTGACTTACTTTCATATCATATCACCCCCGCATTTCTATTGTTTATTCAATCTACCAAGGATTTACTCCTCTCTGTTAAAAAGTAAAAACATAATTATTTTTTACAATAATGGACTCCTTCGTTGACAACGCCGTGCAGCAAAACAAGGTAGTGCTCTTCTCTTGGGTTACCTGCCCCTTCTGTGTCAAGGCCAAGCAGGCGCTGGAGCCCTATACCAAGGACATGAAGGTTTACTATGTGGACCGAATGGACGAGGGAGAGCAGATCCGTGGGGTCCTTGCCAAGCGGTTTCATCACGAAACCGTCCCCGCCGTGTTCGTCAAAGGACAGTTTGTGGGTGGTTGCGATGATACAATGAATCTCATCCGAAGTGGGAAGTTGGAGAAAATGCTGGAATAACAAATTCACAAACATTTTGTTTTCTATTTATTACATGCGGGACGGTACCAGAGGTGGGCGTCAGAATTGACAATTTGCCTGCCAAAGGTTACAGTCCTCCTACACATATACAACAATCTATATTTCTTT
>AUXL01000398.1:0-10894 GCA_000482185.1 Angomonas desouzai | reverse complement strand
AAATTAACTTTTTTTATTTTTTGTAAAGGCCTTCTGGTCTTTTTTGTTTCTCTTTTTTTTTTCATTTGGTGTTTTCTCATGTACTGTAAAACTGTCTTGTCTCCCGTCCTTTTATTAAGCCCTTTTATGTTGATATGAATGGCAAATGGATCCTTTGAATCTTCTAAAGGCGTTTTTAGTAGAGTGGCGCTCCGCGTCGTTGGAGTTTCGCTCCCAGTTTGCTGCCGTCCACCGAGGCACGGCTTTACCACCGGCACTCCCTAAAAGAATATATAAACCATTTAGGCCCAATGAAATACTTCCCGCACTGTACTTGGGTGCGGTGAACGATGTGTCTGATCCCTTAGCCCTCACCCGCTCCCTCGTAGAGGAGTCGACGCGACGGGGGGCGGAGGGCGGAGGTCATTTACTTCGTTTACTGGTGAGCGCCTGCTTTCCAAAGGAGACGGAGTTTTGCCTTCAGCTACGCCTCTGTTCACCGGCCTTTGGGGAAAGGGATAAACTGGTGGAGACGTACTCTATCAAGAAACTGCAGTTGGGGGCTTTGAGCCCCTCCGAGTGGGCTGTTTTTTTTCAACAAAAAATAGAGGCGCACTCCCCTCCCCCCACCGGTGAGTCTTATCTCTATTTTAGGCTTTGTATCCCTTTACAAGATTTCATCATTGAAGATGCATCGCAGTACTTTGATGTTACCAGTCGGTGTATGGCTGCCGCCCTCTTCACCTCTATCCCACATGCCGTGTCCTCTCAGCCGGCCGTCGTGGTGCACTGTATGGCGGGTGTCTCGCGGTCTACCACGGTGCTGATTTCTTTTCTGCTGGATACTTTTTTCACCACTGTGGTGAATCCAGAAATGCGAGAGTACTTACAGGAGGCACAACCGGCGTTGATGTTTTCGTCTGGGGAAGTGAAAGTGGATGCGCGTCTGGCAAAACAAATGGTGAATTTCTGTGTAAAGTTTGTCGGAGAGGCGCGGTGCTTTGTGTGCCCCAATGAGGGCTTCATGAAGCAACTGCAGGAGTACACATTGACACGTCTTGTGGAGCTCACTAGTGCGATTGCCGCCATGGATGGTGACGCAGCGGAATGACCGCCTAAATTTTCTTTATTTTTGTTACCTAGTATTTTGTGTGTTTTTGTTGCTATATATATATTCCCTTTTTGAACTGTCCAAAAATACTACAAACCTTTCTTTCTTTCCTTTCCTTCCCCCTTTTTTTTTGTTCTACAAAATAGGAGTTCGTTTAAATGGTGCACTCGTACGGTTACAAGAGCGGCACTCGCCACCTCTTCGCCAAGAAGTTCCGCAAGCACGGCGTCCCCTCCGTCTCCACCATCCTCACCAACATCAAGGTTGGTGACTACGTGGATGTGGTGGCCGATGCCGCCGTCCGTGAGGGTATGCCCCACAAGTACTACCACGGCCGCACCGGTATTGTCTGGAACGTGACCCCCCGTGGTGTGGGCGTCATGATCAACAAGCCTGTTCGCAACCGCACCCTCCGCAAGCGCATCTGCGTCCGCTACGAGCACGTCCGCAAGTCCCGCTGCCAGGAGGCCTTCAAGGCCAAGGAGCACCAGTTCCAGCAGTACCGCGCCGACAAGAAGGCCGGTAAGACCCTTCCTCCCCTGAAGCAGAGCACCCGCAACGGTGGTCTCGTCCGCCCCAAGAACGTCGAGGTCCTTGCCCGCCGCGCTGAGGACTACGAGGCGATGATCCCCTACTAACGAATATGCCATACCTCTTGATTTTATTTTGTGTTTTTTGAAGATAAAAAAAAAAAAAAATAATGCACTGTTTTCTTATTGTGTATGTCCTTGTGTTTTTTTATTGGTGATCATCGTTGATTTTGTCTGATTAGTTTTGAAAGAAATCACAATTTTTTTTTTTTCTCCTTCTCCTTTTTCTTTTCTTAATTTGACGTCTGTATCTTTAATAAGGATATAGTTCCGTCATGCTGCGAAAAGCTATCCCCCTGCTAGACAAGAAGAGCTCGAGCACCTCGGGCAAGCTAGGAGGAATGATGCGGTGGTATCCCCGACAGGGTGGGGAGTTTCTCGGCAACTTTCTAGCCGGGCATAATATGTTCATTGCCGATACACCGAAACGGTTTGATAAAAATCACGCCAGGCATTTTTCCCTCGTGGAGTCCCTCACCGTGACCCCGCTCTTCACCCTCGCCATGGTGCACTACTTCTCTGTATTTTGCCAGAATCCAACTCGTTCCTCTTTGGTGGCGCCCATCTTATCCGAGTTGGCCAAGAAAACAGAAATTCAAAAGGACTGGTTGCTGGTGCTGCGAAAGAACTCTCCGGTCGACAGTGTGGCATGGAGTATAGCAATGCTGTCGTCGCAGATCCTTCTCTTTCCCTTTTGGCTCATCGTCTCCTCCGCTGCCCCACAACTCGTGCACTCTACCATGTCCCACGTGAACCACATCTTAACCACCAAATATGAGTGTATCAGCGAGGGAGCGCCACCCTTTGTGGCCCTTCATGTACCCGTGTGCCGCTCTAACAGTGAATTTCATGAGAAACAGGAAAAAATTCCAACCGATTTTATGGCGGCCATTGTGTTTTTGCTTATTATCCTCTATGTCACTTCCTAATTGGGGTCCTCATTCGCTTTACACGTTTTCACTCACAATTCTTAATTATAACATCTATAACCTTCACATATTTTACTAGTGTTTCTACCAAAAGTGTTTTTTTTTTTCTTTTGCCTTTTAGTGTTTGGTTGTTTTCTTGACCTTTTGGGTTTCAGGTTCAGCTAATAAAAGTCTTAGTCCTATACATGTTTTCCCTCCCCCTTATTTTTCTACTTCTTTTATTCTTTTCCATTAAAGTTACTGTTTTCTTCTTCGTTCTCCCTTATTTAGTAATCGCCTGCTTCACCACAATGGGAAAGGAGAAGGGGAACCGCAAGCAAAGAATACGCATGACGAATAAGGCCCAAGAGGCCAAGAATTTCTCTTCGGTGAAATTGCCGCGAAAGAGTGAAATCGCCGGTGTCAAGGTCAATGTGGATGCCATGTACGGTGGGACCACTGCCGCCCCTGTAGGAAAGGCGCCGGTGTTTGACCCCATCCCGAATGATCCCATGTTCTATGTGGTGGAGCACTCCAAGTACTGGCCTCCCCCCTCTCTCCAGGAGCTGCACTCGACGACGGGAATTGTATCGGAGAACGATGGGTTTGACTCTTATGACCGTAGAGAGGACGAGAGTAGGGCCAAGACGGAGCGGACCAAGGTAGTGAAGGGCGTGATCAACCACCCCAGAGGGAAGCCGAGAAAGAATGAACATAAGCTTTTGGACAGCAGCAGCAGCGAAGACGAGTCTTGAGTCCTTGTCTAAACTAATTTGATCTATATATAACCCGTTTAATTGTTAATTATTATTATTATTATTATTATTATTATTATCAGGGTGGTGCTTTTAAAAACGCGACCCTCGGTGGTCATGGGTCTTCTCTCCAATAAATAGCGTCAAAGCACGCAGTCGAATCTTTCTCTACTTTTTCTTACCTCCTTTTTCCTATTTTTCAAAGCGAGCAAAAAATAAATAAATAAAAAGGAACGGGTAAACTTAGATTACAACTTGAATAATAAATAATAAAATCAATAACATATATAGTTTGTGTATGAATGAGTAAGAGGTCCAGTGTACGTAAGTGTATCGATGAGTTGCTGGGTACCCTTAAAGCCGCGTTCCCAAGAGGTTGGGTGCCAGTCTCCACCAGTCCCCCTCCCCCTTCCCCTCTGTTGTCAAAGGTTCACGAGTACCTCTCCACGTGCTATCCAAGCTACTCGGCACAATGGAGGGAATACAGCCCATCACAGTTGAGGGTAATTTTAAGAGTGGTGGGGAATGAAGAGCTGTTTGCCCCCTCTCCTCTACGTGTTCCGTCCACCTCTTCCCTGGAGAAGGAGACCGTCAATGAGATGGCTTCTCGTCTCGGTCTTTCCTCCCGCTACCAATGGCCAACGGTGAATGGAGGCCGCCGCGACTCGGGCGAGGCTCTACAGCAATTTCTGTGGCCATCCACCTCCTCCGTCGCTTTACCACCGACTGCGGCCCATTCGTCCTCCATCGCCCTTAGCAATGCGGTTTATCTTTCACGGGAAAGGAAACTACCCATCACGGCGGTGGTGGATTCGTTTACACCAGCTCCACGGAGTGCTATGTTTCGTTGCTGAATGTGGTAAAACAACAAGGCTTACACCGTGGCAGCAGCGGTCAGTGGCGCGGGGGAAAGGACCGGCATCTTCTTGACTCGCTTGTCATTTACTGCAGTGATCAGGTGGATTATCGCCTTGTGTCCTGTGCCCGCTTACTGGGGTTCTCCCACGTGCGAACGCTGCAAACGGTGGTAGACACCTCTACAAAGAACCATGCCATGTCAGTGTCTCAGCTAAAGTCAAAGGTGGGAGAGGACTTGGCGAATGGGCTCTTTCCTTGTCTCGTGGTAGGCGTGCTGGGGAGCGGATACAGCGGCGCGGTAGACCCACTCGATCCGCTTTCAGATTTTTGCAGGAAGACGGGTGTGTGGTTTCACGTAGACGCCACTTTTTGTGGATCAGCACTGCGGTACTACCAAGATACATACGGTGCACTGCCAGCGGCAGATTCTGTTTACACTAGCCTCAGCAGGGCTTACCCACCCGAGCGGGTCGTGTGGTCCTCGTCTCGGGGGACCGACTGCCTTTTTCTCTCCGACGTGAGAAAACTGATAGTGTCTCACCAACAGTTTACCGATGCGAGGACCAGTGAGTCTTTTAACTACATGAAGCAGAGGGACAACGTGAACTTTCCACGATGCTTCGTGACAGACACCACCGACAGCTTACTGCTTCATTCCTTGGATCTTCTAGAAGACGTGGACCCGTCCCGAATGAAAAAGGTGCATCATTTTTTTGACCTTTTACGACAGCAGGTGCTGCGGGATGGAAGATTTGACGCCCCTTTTGACTCCGCGTGGATGGGCTTACTGCTGGTTCGGTGGACACTGCTGTCCGACGAGCTCACCGAGAAGCTGGCGTCGCGGTGGAACGAGGTGCGGTCGGAGCAACTGGACGCTTCTTCCACCGTTTCGGTCTGCGTGAGTCTGACAGTGCTGCAGAGACGAATGTGGCTGTCCATTCGACTGACCAATTCGGTCATCGATCCTGAGAAAGACAGCGCCACCGTTTTTCTCCATCTTAAAAAAACTGCAGACGCTGTGTTCTCTGCTCCAGTGTAGGTACTTTGCTTTCTAATTTTATGTTTTTATTGTTACTGCTGTTTCATTCATAATATCTTGTCTATGTTTGAAAATATAACACAATGAAATAATTGCAACCCCTTTCCACCTCTAACGTTCTACTAATTTTATTTGTAGCTTCACTTCTAAAAAGGGAAAAGAAAAGGGGGGTGAACAAAAAAAAAAAACAAAAAAAAACATTGTTTTGCTTATATGATATGCTCAAGGCGTGTTCGCATCGCCGGTGCGTGAGGAGTTCCCTTCTTCTCCCTTTGGGAAAACATTCCTCCCTTGTAGTCCTGGGCTCCCTCCACACAACCCGCCCCCTTCTTCGTAAAAAAGCGAACCCCGGTGAAGTGGCGGATATGCTAGGCACAGAAAGCACGTTGCGTGTGGCGGCGTCAGAGATGTCGATGACTCTCTTCGATGACCCCACTGGTGGGCTGTCGAGTGGGCCGGCAGAGGAACTGACCTCCTCGGAAATAGAAGCCATGATTCGGGAAAGGACGGCGGTGTATTCCAGCACCACTTTTCGCATTCTTTACACGTCGTTGGTGGATTTAGTGTACTTGCTCCTTCGAGTAGAGGGGAGCGGACCGTCTACGTCGCGGCTGGGGTGGGGGCAGGAGTACAGCCGTTACTTCAGTGACGGTGCCTCGCTTGTTAAAAACCCTTCTCTCATGTCCGCCATAATGGGGGAGAGTAAATGGAACGCCTTTGTAAGAGAGCTGGAATTTTTTATGAGGGCTTGGAAGAGGTGATGCCACTCTCCAGAACTATAGCAAAGTATAACTTGGACAGAAGTGTGTACGCGCCCTTTTTTCGACAAATTTCTCTCGATTTATTAGACCCACTCAAAAAGAAAGAAACATTAACCGTACTACCGGGGTTGATTTTGGGTCTCGCCAACGGAAAGGGTCCGTCTTCCCTCTCTCTCCCACAATCCCAATCGCAACGTAGTTTGATCGTCTCGGAAATATTTCTTTCCACGGCGGAGGAAACCGGCAACTCGGATATGGCGTTTCTGGGCATACAACTGCTTCGTGCTAATGGGATTACTCCTCCCTTCTTTTTGCAAAAACGACTGGCCAATGTCTTTTCTGCGTCTGCGCGGATCGAAAATGACTGGCAGATGCGCTACACGGGTCAGCTGGCGGAGTGCTTGCCCAAGTGGCTAGAGTATTACAAAAAGGTGCACCTGGATAACCGATTGTCTGCTGAGCGGCGGGGCTCGCCGTCTGATAAGAGTGGCAGACCTTCGACCTCATCGACGAGTGAAACCGACGCGTCAACCCGACTTTATTTCTCCAAAAGCGACCACGACGCGGTGAATAGTCAGGTGTTGGAGGAGAACATTGAACGTGCCGTGCAGAACAAAGTTGCGGCGGGGGTGCTGGAGGAAGCCGGTAAAAACAAAGCTGCTCCCAAGGCCAAATCAACGAAAAGAAAGACACGAAAGGTGAAGGACGTGGATGAAATCAATGACGACGATGACGATGTTGTTGAAATGAGTTTCTAATCACATTATTGTTATTATATATTTCTTAAATGAACCCTTTTTTTTTTTTCTTTGTATTCATTGGAGTGCTAGTGAATAATAGCCTTTAATTTTCCCCATTCCAATATTCTTTATTGTTTCCCCTTCTTTTTTTTTTTTTTTACGTTTTCACAATAAAAAAAGACCCCTATCCGACGTTCTATATCTGATGGGTCTTTTAGGTCTTCGAAAGTTTGTAGACTCGTGTGGCTGCACACGACTGTTGCCGGTCCCCCTCAGCACTCAAGAAGCGGAGGAGCGGAGCAATCGACGACGAACCTACGAGACGCCTTCGGCAAATGTAGTCAGCTCCCCACCAGTAGTGGATCACGTCTTGATTGATATGAACTGTATCATTCACTCATGTTTCGAGAAGAATAACCTGTCCTCCATGACAAGAAGGGAGTTAATGCAACTGGTGGTGGAAAGGGTGAAGGTTTTAGTAACACAGGTGGTAGAACCCAGCCGCACGCTTACGCTCTGTATTGACGGCCCGGCACCTGTGGCGAAATTACAGACACAACGCCTCCGTCGTCGAAAGGTTTCTCTCATCGACGCCGTGGAGCGAAACAACACCTCTCAAAATCTCACGTCGCTGGATATTACGGCAGGGTCACTGTTTCTGGTCGAATTGGAAAACGTTATTGCGGAGGCTTTTAAGCCAAATGAGGGTCGTGGGTTTCTCGCGAACCGCTGCGCCGTTTTTCTCCACGGTTCCACGGTGCCCGGAGAAGGAGAGGCCAAAATTTCCCGTGCGCTTTCCTTCTTGGCCGGTAACGTGGAGGGAGAGGACATGAGGAATTGCTCCTTGGGTCACGTTACGGCGTACAACCCAGACGACGTGGTGGTCGTTTTTGGTAACGATATTGACTTGGTTCTGACGTGTATTGGCGCCACGTTTTATCACAATATCAGCGTGATCGGCCCGTCTTCTCTACAGTTAATCAATGTCGGTGAAATTCTCTACCGCTGGTTAGTCTCCTCGTCCACGGTGGGTGGAGATGCCGCGCAAATAGTACCCAAGCAACTACCCTCCGTTCGGGTGGATTTTACCTTTCTCTTCCTTCTCAACGGTGGAGATCACTACGTTGGTGTGGGGGATGTGGCCTCTCAGCTGTGGCGCCGCTACCGCACGGTGCGTGCGGCGTACCCTAACTCTTCCCTTATTTCCGCTGACTTGTGCTCGATTGACGTGGACTTTTTAGTGGATGTGCTGAATGCGGACGAGTACACGGGGGAGGCTTCCCATGAAGTGGGGCTTCACTTGTTGAATGCGGCTCTATGGGCACTATATGTGGTGATCACGGGTGTTTGTCCCGACTACCACTTCATCCCCCCCGGTGACAACCCCACAGTTAGCCACCTCCGAGCCGCCGCGTTACACTGCAAACGAAAGAAGAAAGAAATCCGTCTGCACTATGTCGAGTCCTCCCTTCCACTCACTCCACTGGAGACGTACGTGGCGCTAATGCCCTCCGAAGCCGCCCTCCCCCGGTCCGTGGCCGGTGCCTTACGCGGGTCCAAGTACCGCCCGCTGTGCAAAAAGCTACTGGAGAGTAACGACGCGGTTCAAATATCAGAAGCCGCAAAGGCCGCGGTGGAGGCGAGCGCCACCTTTCTCAGTCCCACAGAGCTATTTCTGCAGCAGTTCACCTCCCCGGTCTACCTCAACTATCTCCCTCCCCCCAAGCGAACGACGCGATACCACCAGCACCGCCTCGCAAAGAAGGGCATCGACCTCTCTGAAGCCCAACCGACCGTGCCCGAGGTACGTCGTATTCGCATCCCTGAGGGCTTTGAATATATTCACTTTGTCTACCCCGTTTCGGTTCTTACCTTTAAGGACCGGTTTGCCGCGGTACTTAACTCAAGTGCGAAGGGGGACTCTGGGGATAAACAGGTTTCGGTGAATGCGGAAGCGTTAAGGGCCAAAAAATTCTCCAAGAGTCAAAAGATTGAACAGCTCCTCGACCGCGCGTCTACCTTAAATAAAACTGTAAAAGACGCCGAGTCTGGTGGAAAACGCCCACGAGAGTCGGAAAAGACGGAAAGGGAAATAAAGCGGATTAAGCGAAGAATTAACCGCGTCCAGCAAAAAGAAACGAAGCAAGTGCTTCAAAGCGAACTAGAAGATGATGCACTGCCACTGGATGATAATTTTATACAGATGCTTCAAAAGTTTGTGGGAGATCCCACCGTGGTCGAGAGACTGATCGAAGGCCACGAGACGAAGCAGAAACACGATTAAATTTATAACATTACCTGTCCTGAAATTGTAATGGTATCACGGTTTCTTTATTCCCTTGTGTAGGGCGAAAAGTTTCTGATTCACGACTTTGCATTCATTTATTCTTTTCTTTCCTCCTATCTTTTTTTTTTTTTTTTTGTTTACATAGAGTTATTATTTTAATCATACACACGAGTCTATTCACAAAAGGAAAAAAAAAATAGAGACAATGTCTTCCGCTAGTGACACAGATCAGGCGGACGTGTATGATAAGGACCCAGAGGGTCTCACCTATATGGCGGAGAAAGCTGCCTGTGCCACGTTTTCGTCGGGACAGCGACACACCAAAGTGGTGTTGTCTCAGTCGGCGGGTTCCCCCGCATCCAGAGGCGCGGCGTCGTCTCCGAACACATTTAGATACCGCACCGACTTAGACAAGGCGGTGATTCATTTTATGTTTGAGCGGAATATGCCACACTGTGAGGAGCTGGTGGTCCCTTACAATAACGCTGATGACCGTTACACCGACACCCACGTTGGTCAGTGGCATTTTTTTTGGATGAGCGTTGTCCGCATCCGTGCTGTGTTTTCCACCGCGGAGTTTCGCCTCCAAGATAATCAAATTATTAACCACTTTCCCAACCACTACGAATTAACTAGGAAAGACTTAATGTACAAAAATATCAAACGATATCTCCGCGACATACAGCTGTCTGGAAAGACCAAGTCCGTGGAACTGACGTTGTGCGATAACTGGTCTGCCGGTACTCACCAAAGGTCCCCGACGGAGCGGTGCAGCCACACTTATGCCTTTGCCGATGGGGTTCCTATTACGTATAATATGCCAAATGACATGAGTATGTTTATTGAAGAGTACAAGCGTCGACCGGGTACGTCTTGGATTGTGAAGCCCACGTCACGATCGCAGGGAAAGGGAATTTTCATCGTGAATCGTATTCAGCAACTCACCCGCTGGATGAAGGACAAAAAGGAAGCGGAGCGGGAAAATGCGCAAAACACACTTTTGTCTTGTTCGAATTATATCAGGGGGTCCTCCTCCGGCTCCCCTCCTCCGCCCTCCGCGACCCCCTCCAAGGACGCACAAAATATGCTAGGAGCTTTCATTGTGAGCAAGTATATAGCGAAGCCTCTTCTGATCGGCCAACGCAAGTTCGACCTTCGACTCTACGTGCTGGTGACGTCATTTAAACCGTTGGTTGCCTATCTGCATCGGGAGGGGTTCGCAAGGTTTTGTGCGACGCGGTACGAGGGGGATAATTTCTCAGACGACTCCCTCGGGTCCCACTTGACAAATGTCGCCCTACAAAAGGGGGATGAACACTACAACACCACGCACGGAGGAAAGTGGTCTTTCCGCAACGTGCTGCTGTATATTCAGGGGCGGTACGGTGCTTATGCCAGCGAGGGTCTAGCCGCCAGTATTGAATTTTTAATTTACCACTCACTGAAGGCCATGGATAACGTCATGTTCAACGACAAACACTCCTTTGAACTCTACGGGTATGATATTTTGATCGATGAAGACATACGACCACACCTCATCGAAGTCAACGCCTCCCCCTCGCTCTCCGTCACCACCACCTCCGACCGCCTCATGAAGGAGGAGGTGCTCAGCGATACCGTAAAGATTGTATTCCCGCCGGGGTATCCTAATAACAAGGCGACGCCTTATTGGGAGCACAGACTGCGGACCGATCTTGCTGTTAAGCAAAATACAGGGTTTAAACTACTTCAATTTTGATGATTTTAGATGGTTCAATTTCGCGCACTTATAGACCTTTTTTTTTTGTTTTTCCATTTTTCTCGCTGAGCTGTAAAATATTCTTTTTTACAAATAAAATAAAATAAAATAAAAATTCTGCTTTACTC
>AUXL01000397.1:0-10906 GCA_000482185.1 Angomonas desouzai | reverse complement strand
ATTCTCCTTTGTTAAGATTTAACTTGTTAACTCCTTTTCCATTTTTTTTTCCTCCTTCACTGTACAGTACAATTATATCGCTGTGATATCTTTTTGCCCGCCTTCTTCTTTTTTTTCCTTTTTGGTTTTTATATTTTCCCCGTTCAGGACTGTAGAGTATCTGTATTTATCCAATTCTTTTTTTTTTTTTGCTGGTATCTATTATCTATTACTCCACTGAAATTTGCAATGTCTTTCTCTTATACTGTATTGATACATTTATACGCTTCTTTCTTCTCTCTCTTTTTCCCCCTTTCACAGTACATACACATACACGGCAAACAATTACTATTAGAATCCTTACTTTTATTACATTAGACAAGGGATATGGCGGATCCTTCGCGTAGAGAGGAAGAGGCGTCCGACGCCTTCCCCCACGCCACCGCCTCCGTGGGCTCCTTCTCGTCTGTCCAATACTTCCCCCGACAGCCCTCCGCCATTCACTCCACCACTATGAAAAGGGAAGAGAACGGTCGCTCCCCCCCGCCCCCTAGTACACCTTCCGAGAGAGTTTCCTCTCCCTCAGACCTGCAGTACAGCCGTCCCGCCAAGGTGTTTTTCTTACCCAACAGTGAGGGCAGAAAGGGCCCCCATCACCGACCGCCCACCGCTGTGAATTATTCTAGAGTGAGGGAGACACCTCCTCCTCCCGCCGCTCCCCCTCTCCCACCAGGTGGCACCGACACCGCCCCGGCGCCGGAGGCTCCCATTGTAGAAGAAGAAAGAGAAGAAAGAGAAGAGGAGAAAGAGACCACCACCGTGACAATGCCATCGCCCAGTGAAAGAGAGGAGGTAGAGGGCAGTACGACTGGCGATGTCTTACCACTAGAAGTGAGTCGCAGCGGTTTCCTTTCCGTCTCCCGACGTACCCCACCCCCTTCCCTCCCCCACCCCCCGCGCAGAGAGAGACACCCGACGAGACCCCGGGTCCATGGGACTCTCCTAATGCCCAGCGACGACTGCGCCTCGATAATGAAGCAGATTTATTCGAGGGCGACTTTGATCTTCTACGGTGTTTCTGCTGCCGTGGTGTCCGTAATACTTCCTCTTCTGCCCGCACCGGTAGAGAGGGCAGTCGACGGACCTCGCACTCCCCCGCCTCACTCTATCGCAATGACAGTGAAGTAGAGGAGGAGGACCCTTTACTATCTGGGGTATTAGATGCGCTGGACTATGAAGCGGAGCGGGCTAGAAATAACAGTATTAACACTACTAATAATAATAGTATCAGTGGGAGGCGGGCTAGCATGGACAGAGGGGGCGGTGGTGGTTGCTGTGGGGCTTGGGGAAGAAACATAAAACAGAACTGGGAGGATGTGGTGTCGTTTCTTTCTATCCGGTCTAACCATCTCAAACGGCAAGACGACGGTCTACCGCACCCTTTTCCCAAAAGCGCCCAACTTTTCTGTCTTTTGAACTATCTGACCGTGGTGATTACCTTTCTTGCTATTGTACTCATCACGGTGTGGGTGTATTTTCAGAACTCGTACGGCGGCCGACCTCTCACTATCCTCGACGGCACCGTTTGCCAGTCCTTTACCTATCAAAACCAACGCCTCGATCTCACCTTTACCCTTGTTTCTTTTCTACTAAATCTTTTCTTTCTGATTTGGTTTGCCTTTCGGGCCGTGAAGTATGAAAAGTCGTCTTTTCTGTTTGGGTATGTGGTGGTGATGGGACTGCAGATTACTCGGGTCGCGTACTTTATGCTCCATGTCCCCCCCCGCTACCTCACTGGAGACTCTTTTCTCCTTCGAGCCATCCACGGACTGCTACTTCTGAGTGTATTGGTGCTCCTCCTCTCCCTCCCTCTCGCCGTCTACTTGCTGTACTATGTCTTTGGTTGGCGTACCTTCCGTCAAGGCATCACGCACCCTTTTATTATTGCTCTCAAGAAACGGTATGCGTGGTTGCAGACATTACTCCAGCTGGATGTGGTGCTCTCTCTTAATGTGGTGCTCGCCATTGCCTTCTTGATTGACAACCTCTTTCACCATTTGTTAAACACGGTCAGTGTGCTAGGGGTGGTGGGACTGACCTCTGTGATTGTTCCTTGGCTGCGGTGGAGCGCGGGGGGAGAGCGACCGATCGGTAGTCCTTCCTCCCGTGAAGGGTCTGTCGTCTTCCGTCGCTCCCTCAGTCGGCGTAGCGGCAGTATAGAGACTTCACCAGAGCGAACGGAATCCTCACCACGGTGCCGATGGCGCTGCGAGGCCTTTGGGTGGTACCCCATTGCCATTCTCCTGTTCTTTTATCTCGCCTGTCTCTCCTTTCAGGTGGACATTCTCAGTGTGAGTTGGAAAGAGTATCAGCTAGTGCTGCCTCTCCTAGAGGAGGCGGAGGAGACGAACTCGACGAGTGAGGACCCATGGCACCGTCGCAGCATCGCTGTACGGTCGTACTGCTATCAAAGGGAACTGCCTCGGTGCCTCTCGCGGCATGGCGTCGCCATTGTCAATGCGGAGGATTACGGACCCGAGGAGGGCAGTGGGGATGGCTCCGACGACAGCAGTGCTTCGGGAATGGAGGAAGGGGAAGTCAGCATGACGAGATGGTCGGAGCGGACCGTGGAGGAGGATATAGATGACTACGAGCCGGACCCCCCTCTGGTGTTGGATGATCCTCCTCCCTCTCCTTCTCCTTCCCCTCCACCGCTCGCCAACGGCACCCACACTTTTCTCCCAACCTATTCTCTTCTTGAGGAATATTTTCAAATTCAGTACTGCAATGCCACTTGCTATCAACAGCACGGCGGGGATGTCTACTACCACGACGATGAATTTCGGGATGCTGTGCACCATATGGAGCTTGCCGCCAAAAGTACCGATTTCGCTCTTCTACTGTGTTTTTATTATTATTACTGATCGGAGGACAGTTCTTTTTGCGTTTCCTCACCGTACGCACTTTGGTGAATCGGTACGTTGAAGATGACGATGGCGCCGTGCTGTCCCTTAGGGGTCGATGAAGGCAATGATTTATTTTTTGTTGTTGCTTTTCTGCTTATTTTACGTTTATTCAATTTATGTTTTCTTGTCGTTTGATTTGTGTTCGAACAAACACTCTTGTTGCCCTTTTCCACATTTTCTGTTTCCCTCTATTTCTTTTTTCTCCCCTTCTAACATATAGTATTAGTTCTTCTCTTTTCTCACTTAGAATTCTATCACATCCCCACTATCGTAACAATACAAAATGTCGGGGCAGAATAACCACAACGTCGATATCTTTGACTTCAATAACAATGCCACCAACACCGCCTCCGCGGCTGGCAACTTCAGCAATGCCGCCTCCAACTTTACCCCTGTCAACATCGACACCTCCGCTTTTAATAACAATACTAACGATTTAGGAAACAACAATAATAACAATAACAACAACAACAATAATAATAATGCAGAGGATACTCGAACGTATAAGGGTGCCCACCCCGTCGTCGCTGGTCTCCACATTGTCTTTAAGCTTGGCGCCCTTCTGACGTTCATCCTCGGCAAGATCTTCTCCTCCCATTACATTTTGGTCTTCGTCATCACCGTTCTATTCTGTGCGGCGGACTTTTGGGTCACCAAGAACATCACCGGCCGTATTCTCGTCGCCCTTCGGTGGTGGAACCAAGTCAACGATGACGGCACCTCGGAGTGGGTCTTTGAGTCCGCTCCGGAGGGCGACAATCGCGTCAACAGTTATGATAATTGGTTCTTCTGGGTCATTCTGGTGGGGTACACCGTGGTGTGGGTGATTCTCGCCATTTTCACTCTGTTGAGTTCCTACATTCCTCTGTCTCTCATCGGCGTCGTCCTCGGCGGTAGTAATCTGCTGGGCTACATCAAGTGCCGTCGGGATGCGAGGGGTCAGGTGACTAATTTTATGATGAAGAAGGCGATGGAGAACCCCGCGATGGTCTCCTCCGCCGCGACCAGCATGTTTTCCTCCTCTAATGCGGCGGGGAAGGTGTAAGGCAGAAAAAGGAAAGAGAATGACACTAATAATGGAAGGATATAAAAGAAGAAGAAAAGCAAAGTAAGGAAGCCAGAGATGTTGTGGCGTCACTATATCGAATTAGCTAGATACTTTTTTTTTTGTTTGCGCTCTAGTTTCGTATGCTTTTTTTTTCCTTTTATACCACTTTCTGTGTTACTATAATCGAAACTCTTTTATTATCTTTTTTTTTTCTTCACTTTTCGCGTCTGCGTTTTCCCGTCTCACCTTTGTAACTTGCAACCGAAAACCTTCTCTCCCCTTTCTATGTTCACTTCACCGACAATAGAAGTAGTTTAGTATTTATCATCAAAATGATGCGTAGACGCTTATGCGGGGTGACCGCCGTGTCATCCCTCGTAGGCACCCGCGCCCAGTCCGGGGGACGGCAGCAGGGCAATGACGGCAGCCGACTCCACAAATTCATCCGCGAGGATCAAGCGGCCCAGGGCGGCGCCCCCCAGCACGGCGGCGGTAGGAACTTCAACGCCCCTTCTGGTACCGCGGCCGCCCCTCCGTCGGACTGGACGGAGCGCCTGCAGCAGGAGCTGTATGGGGAGGTGGACCCCTTGGGCGGTCAGGCCCATAAGGATTACTACCGTGACCCCGCCACGGGGTACGCCCCGCAATACGCGCCTCGTAACTTTGCCAGCGGCGGTGAGATTGGGTACGCCCATCCCATCAGTGAGCAGTACTACCGCGAGGGCGCCGCGCGCCGGTCGCACCTTGACCACGATGTGAGCCGTCTGCAGGAGGAGGCACGACAGCACCGCGCGGCCCTGAGAGGTCTGCCCTCCACTGGGGAGCGACAGCAGTACGTCCGACAGCAAGTTCCGCAGGACCGCTTCGCCTCTCACATCCCCACAAACCAGTCGACCGCCGCGTTGGATGAACTTCACTTTAGCAGTGCGATGGGGGCGGAGAATCGCCGACGACAGACGACATTGGATCGGTACAGCACCGCGGAGGGTGACGCCCCCGTCTCCTTCACCGCCGGCACCCTTCCCCGTCGCGACCTCGATGGTTTATTCCAACAGCAAACCAACAAGCTGGTGGACGACCATTTAGACGAGAATTTGAGAATGCGGTTTGGCCTTCGGGATAAGAGCGGTTCGACTTTCAGGCCCGCCAGCGCTCCACCCGTATCCCCTTCACCGGGTACGACAAGGACCGCATGGCAGCTCAGCAGAAGGGCACCCCATACGGCGCTACCCAATTTCCCCCCGGCATGTCGTCTTCCTCCATGGAGGAGGCGCAGCGCAATCTCCGCGAGAACGCCGTCCCCGACCGCGAGGCCAAAATTAGGGAGCAATTCGCGGCGAACACCGTCTCCAGCGAGCCAAAGCTGGGGGAGGGGCTGACACAGGACGTGGTGAATCACTTACGGACGGCGGAGGTGGCCAAGGCGCAGCAGGAGGAGAAGGAGCGCAAGCAGCGGTTTGGGTTGGGCCGACAGGGTGCCCTGGTGCAGGACGGCGGACCGGATAAGCGTCAGCTCAAGAAGCACACCAACGATGAGCGGCTGTTAGACGCCATGATCTTCTCCGTTAACGCCTACCGCAAGACAGACGCGGATGAGCACGTCAATCCCTATTTGCGGGGTAACACCCAAGGCGGTGTGGGGCACCTGCTGGGGAACCGGTTCGATATTGAGCGACGAGAGGAGCGCATCGCAAAGGGGGAGAATGACCTAACGGAGCGCAGTATGATCCACTACGGTACGCCGGTGCAGCAGTCGATTGATGATTTTGTCTTTCGTCACCGTAACGCGAGAGGCGAGAGACCCTTGGACTACTACTCCCCCTTCCCTGACTTCCGTGCCCTCCGTCTGTACCAGGTGTACGAGGACACGGAGGGCTTCCCTCTAATGCGGCAGCGTCCCGAGTTTCTAGAGTGGGAGCTCTTCACCCGTTACCGCGCCCACCACCAGCAGCGACGCGAACTCGCCCTCTTACACGGTCTAGAGCCGGTGGCCAACGAGACCGCCCAGGAGCGCGACGCCCGCCGTCTTCAGCTGGACCTACTCTGCGAAAGCACGCCCTTTGACGCGAGTCGAATCACCCTTCAAGATGACCAAAAGGAGGTGGAGGCGGGCACGCTGCGCCGCTGGTTCGGTGCCTACATGCTACCCTCCCCCACCATTGTGCAAGCCGTGGTGAGCTCCCCCGTAGCGATGGGTCTCTATGGCCAGCTACTCCCCGATGAGCTCGGCACCGACGACACCCGCGAGCACCTTTTGAGTAGTCGTTATATTAACAAGTTACTCCCACTAGAAGGTTACTTCAACCGTCTGCGCCGCGGAGGGTTGCAGGACGTCTCCGGCAAGGCCCCCCAGCCCGTCATTAAGCATGCCCAATCGCCAGAGATGCTCAAGCACTATTCTCGTGAGGAGCAAATCATGTACAATCAGTACGTCAAATTGGAAACCGAGAAGCAGTTAGAAGAGTGGAAGCGCATCCAGCGCGGCCGTCGGTACCTTCCGCATAAGGAACAGTACGCGGAGGTGATCAACCAGGGCAATCCCACCCCCGTGGTCGACACCGTCACCGAGGGTGGAGAAATCCTCACCATTGCCACCACCGGCAGCTTTGCGAAGCCGATGGAGGAGGTGCGGAAGGGCGCCAAGAAGACTATTTCTGTTGATGGAAAGAGTGCGTGGTGCGGCTAGACACCCAGCGGACGGTGATCCCTCTCACGATCAAGCTAGAGTACGGCGAGGTACTGGAGACGACCGATGAGGACTACAGTCGCTACCCCTTGGAGGAGGCCGCCAGCGCCAGGTACAACCACGCGCTAGACTACGGGGTGAAGGAGTACACCTATAATAGAGGAAACTACATCGAGACACAGGATGTGCTGTGGGAGCGACACACGGCGGAGGGGAAGGAGGGGTGGTCCCCTGCCACCCACGCCGATGGTCTCCGCCCCGGACTCCCAGTGCGTGCCCGTCGTTCCCTCGGTGTCGCTAATGAGGCAGAAGGCTCCCCTCATGTTGTGGGCGACTACCAGCGCGCCAAGATTGTCTCCTATTCCCCTCAGCCCTTCTTTAACCCCGGTGAGCGCCGAGCGACGGTGCAGTTCCTGGATGACGGCCGAGAAGAGGTGGTCTTTCTTAAAGATTTGATGATCTGGCAGCGTCAGTATCACGGGCCGGAGCGCACGGTGGGAGAGGAGACCCGCCGCTACAACCCCGCCGGCCTCCGCCGCTACGTCGATGTCACCGACCCCGACCACAGCAAGGAGCGCAGCACCCCCGCCCACCACTTCCTGGACAAGTACAATGTGCACAACCCCGAGACCAGAGAGGCGAAGCGGCAGAAACTACGGGCGACGAAGCAGATCACGGAGATTGACCAATGGACCGCGTACGACCTCCGCCGCCCCGAGAACTACCGTCCTCTCTCCATCTCTCACCGACGGGACTACATCCGTCGCGGCTACGTTCCCCGCTTCACGCCATGGGAGTGGATCCTCACGCAAGAGGCCGACCAGCCCATCATCAAGGAAACGATGCGCAGCGACAACGTCGGCCCGAGCTCCTTCTTCTCCCTCAACCGCTACTGGCGCTACAAGGCCCGCCCGCATGGGTATATCCGTAACTACGAGAATGAGATCCGCGATCTCTTCCAGTTCGTGGACGGCGTGACACCGTGGAAGCAGGCGCAGAAGATCCGCACGTACTGGGAGGTCCGCGAGCACCACCCCATGCCCCAGTTCAATAGACCCGAGGTCGCGATGCACCGTAACACCGCCGGTCTGCTCCCCGCGCACCTGTGGGAGACGGATAAGAAGTCTGGCAAGGTGAAGGGCGTCAAGGATTCCGTCCGCGACTATCAAACCAAGACCCCTGTCCCTAGCTGGGTGCAACTGTAAGAGATAAAAGAAGGAGAAATACTTTTTATTTTTCTACTTCACACACACACACATACACACATATGCCAAGAACACTTTTTACTTAAATCACTAATCAAGATCATCACCTGTAGTAACGATAGTTTTTGTATGATATTAGCAGAATGGACACAAATAACCACATTATATAAAACAATAAAATCAACCACAACAATATGACAACAGAATGCTTTGAATACTTTTTAAGACGTATGTTTTATCTTTCCCTTTCGAATTACATTCAAACATGTTTTCCTATTTCCCCCTTTTCCTTTTAACGTAGAGAAAATACAGAATAATATTATATAGAAAATATCATACATTTTTCTTTTTTTACTATATTTCAGAGATTGTAGTTGGAGGAAAAAAGAAGATGCCACCCAGGAAGAAATCTTCAAGCCCCAAACGCAAATCACAACAGCCATCTGTCTCTCAGACTAGCGTGGAGGACTCCCCTAAGGCAGAGCCCCCCCACACCGATACCACCACTCGCCGAAACCAAAACGAAGACCGCAACATTTTTAAGTTTCTTATTTCGACGGACAACCACCTTGGGTATGCGGAGCGCGACCCCCGCCGCGGCGATGATAGTTTCACCACCTTTGAAGAGATTTTAAGAGCGGCGCGAATTGAGCATGAGGTGGACGCCGTCCTGCTGGGCGGTGACCTCTTCCATGAGAATAAACCCAGTCTGGGCTGCCTCGCTAGAACTCAGTCCCTCTTTCGAAAATATGTCTTTGGCGATAAGGAGATTGAGTTCACCCTGCGGAGTGACCCCACCCGCAACTTTCCCACCCACGCCCTTCACGTCGCGAATTTTCAAGATCCGAATATTAACGTTGCCACCCCGGTCTTTGCGATCCACGGCAATCACGACGACCCTGTCGGGGGCACCTCTGCGCTCGATATTCTCGCCACCGCCAGCTGCATCAATTATTTTGGTCATGTCCAGTCCTTGGAGGAGATTGTGGTGGAGCCGGTGCTGCTTCAAAAGGGCGATACGTATGTCGCCCTCTACGGCCTCGGTAACGTTCGGGATGAGCGACTGCATCGTTGCTTCCGTGATCACAAGGTCCACTTTCTCTACCCGAAACCACAGGAAGGGGTGCAGTGGTTCAATATCCTACTGCTGCACCAGAACCGAGGGGTGCGGGGGCGGAGCGGCCCGGGGGGCACCAAGGCGGGCATCTACGAGGAGATGCTCTCTACCTTTCCGATGGATTTAGTCATTTGGGGCAACGAGCACGAGCAGCTCATGATGCCGCAGCCCTCTACGGTTGGTAAGTTTGATATTGTCCAGCCGGGCAGTAGTATCTTCACCTCTCTCTCCGCCCAGGAAAGTAATCCCAAGCAGTACGGGGTACTAGAGGTACGAGGGACGTCCTACCGTCTGACCCCCTACAACCTCCGCAGTGTGCGGCCGGTGGTGCGGCGGACGGTGCAGCTGTACCGCGACAACCCCAAAGGACGGACACTGGAGGCGGTGGAGGAATACCTGAGAGGGGTGGTGGTGGAGATGGTGGAGGAGGCGGAGCAGCAGGTAGCCGCCATTCCCGCCGAGGTGCTACAGTTCCATCCCAATGTCATTTACCCCCTAATGCGGCTGGCGGTCGACTTCTCCGACCCCGAGTCCGCTCCCTTTCCGCAGCCCAACTTCAACCGGTTTGGGCAACAGTATATGGATGTGATTGCCAATGCGAACGACCTGCTAAAGCCGATTAAGCCCAAGCAAGGACCGACGCTAGGGGCGATGATTAGTAAAGCCAATCGAGACAACGCCGATGATAATGAATTCGCCTACCCCGTTAGACCGAATGTAACCACTACCGATATTCGCGCCAAGGTGGCGGAGGTGTTCTACTACAATGCCAAGGATGCGTGTGTGCTGCTACCGGAGCATGAGGTGTCGGCGGCGGTGTATGCCTTTGTGGAAAAGGGAGAAAAAGATGCCATCGACGAGCGCATTAGTGAACTGCTCAATATTACGCAAAAAGCGGTGTGGAGAGAGTTCGATCATGGAAATTCAGAAAATATTTTGAAAACAGACAAAATTGTGGACGCGGTACACCGGCATAAACGCGAAATGAATAAAAAATACGTCGCCGCGGAGCAGTCGGCGCTGAACGACGGCGTCGTCGAGGGAGAGGAAGACAACGACGATGGGAAGTCAAATAAAAAGAAGGACGAAAACGATAATTTAAGAGAGGACCCTTTTCTTCTTCACGATAGCCATTCTAGCGTCACTGAGGTGAAGCGAGAAGGGAAACCACCGCGAGGGGATCCTTCTATTGTGTATGAGGAGCTGCCCGGAGATGGATTGGGGAAGAGCACGGTAGAGCACATTGTCGCCGATGCGATGAACCTTGCAAGGAACACGGACGCGAGAAAACGAGGCCGACCAACGTTCGAGGACGACGACCGGGATGTCATTTCGGTGGACGACGATGACGATGAAAGGGGTCCTCCCTCTGGAGTCAAGAAGGAGAAGGCGACGGCATCGCGTAAGAGGGCACCACAGAATAAGACAACTAGAAAGAAGGAACCACCGAGGGCCGCCGGCCCGTCCTTGAAGGTCACCACCGCCGCCCCCACCGCCACCACTTACAGCGGCGCTAAGCCAAATAGTAAAGGAAATCCTACCAGTAATACCGCAGTACTAAACGTAGTCGCCCAGTGGGGATCTCAGCCTCAGCAATAAAGTAATTGTACACACACACACATCCATATACACACATCCACGATTTTATAGATTTGAATCCTTCGGAATATTTCTTTTTATCCCTTTCATCTATGTGAGGAGGAAAAGGATAAAAATGAGTTGGATAAATGAATTATCAGAAAATACGGTGCCGCTTTTTTTTTTCTCCCTGTTATTCGTTGAATGGAAATTACTGACTCGATTGGGAATATAGATTTATAGTTTTCTTTTCTGTGAAAATCTATGTCGCTCACATAATATTTTTTGTATTTTCGTGCTTCCACACCATTTCCTCTCCCTCCTCAC
>AUXL01000396.1:0-10906 GCA_000482185.1 Angomonas desouzai | reverse complement strand
TTATCGGTTTCGTGGATAATGGAGATGGGCCTTGCCTGCAGACGGGGAATGCGAGGCACCCCTTGCAGCTCTCCGCCCATCTTGGAGAGAAATTCATCCTTGTTTCGCTGATTCGTGAGAGAGGTTAAATTTTGCTGAAATGGGTTGCACCACGGAAGCGTTCGGCGGAGGCTGAACGGGTTTGGTGTACGACGCATAGAGAAGAGAGTTCTAACACGGCAGCGACATGCAAAATCTATATTAGTTGAACAATTTTCCTATTCTAGTAGTGGTGGAGAAGAGAAAAAGATACAGGTGGTCTTCAATACATCACAGCAGCACTTTTCAACCCTCATAAATCAACAACAACAATAATAAAAGTGTTTCAACCGTCGACGCAAAAAGGGTGACGACAGACAAAAATAGGAATGGCATAACGGAAGCTACAGCAACAGTGATAAAGGGAAAATGCACCCCAAAACTAAATGCCTTTTGTTTGCGGTTTACGGCGTAGCTTAGCGACGAGAGGAGACCCCTTCAGAATAGCACTAAAGGCGAGCACACCGGTGGTGACGCACGCCGCCAGCACCCACTGCTTCACCGTCGGCGGCAGTGTCTCCACCCGCCCCCCCGCCGGTAGGACCTCGTCTCCCCACGGCATAAAGTTAAGCCGCAGTGTAGCCTCCGCCGCGAGGACGCCGATGGCGGTCCCGACGAGCACCTGAGGCCATGTGTGGTGACCGCAATACACCCGCAGCACTATGGCATACGCGGCGTAGCCCAGCAGCGCGGTCTGCAGTCCCCGGAAGAGCACCACATCATTTGGATTAGGAAAGAAAGGCGTCAGTCCGTACGCCGCCACCATGGCGAGGAAGGAGAGGGAGGTGGCGTGGTTGCTGGGCATGCCGGGGTTCAGCTTCGGCGCCCCCGCCGGTCTTGACTGGTTGATAACACGCTTCAAGACTTTACTAAAGGCCGCGGTGACGCAGCAGGCGGCGGTGAAGACGGGGACGACGACGCAGTGAGGATAGGCGACGAGGGAGTAGAGGTTAAGACCGATGACACTGGCGCTGACCAACGCGCTGCAGGACTCGTCCACCATGAAGTGGAACCGCCTAATATAAGAGCCCACCGTCATGCGTAGGACAGGTGGGATGGGGGTTAGATGTTTCTCTGCTGAAAAGAGGAGAAATGAAAAAAAAAAAAAAGGGAAGAATAACAGTGAGAAAGTCACGGGTAATGTACACAGATGTTTCAATTAAAAATCATTCTTTCTTCTTTAAAAAGTAAAATCATTTTTTTGGTTTTATAATATAATATTTCAAGAAGTTTAGAATCACTTTTTTTTTTGTTTTCCTGCTGACGACACCGAATGCGTGATGTCGAACAGGAGTGGCGATTCTTCAATAAAACACAAACCCTTTTCTCAGAGTGAAAGGGAAAATGTGTGTGTGTGTTTGTGTATGACCAAGCCCAAAATGGTCGCCTCTCTATCTCTCCAACAACAAATTTAAAATGTTTTCTGTCATTACTATTTTTTTTTTTTTTTTCTATTTAGAAATTTCTGAATTTGTATCGAATGATGGGAATATCGACATCCTCCTCGTCCCCGATGGTACCGGTGGCGATCAGGTTGAGGTAATCGTTGCCCTCCTGTGGGGCCTCTCCCTTCTCCTGCGCCACCGCCGACACCGCCTTCAGCTTGTCCTCCTTCTTTCCAAAAGACGTGTACATCATCTTTCCACTCGCCAACGTAATCATAAACACATCAATATGGAAGGCGGTGAGGAGGTGGTCGGCGAGCTCCTTGACGGTGATGTCCTTCCCGAGATCAATATCCAGTCGGTCCCAGATAGACCAGCGGAGGGAGCCGCCGTCGGGGAGGGCGTAGGTGCGGCCGGTCGCCAATATGGGGTCGGAAAAGGCAATCAAGGGAAGGGCAATGTTCACAAAACCGCAGCGGTAGATGGACAGCTGCTGATGGATCTCCTTCTCTGTCGGGATGTAGCGAGTGCCGGGGGCCTTCTTCTCGTGGCGGTACTGCAGAAGGAGGAATTTGAGCATCTCAATGCAGACCAGACCCGTTACCAGGGAGGTGGTGGTCACCATGGCGGGATAATCTTGCCGGCGATGCGCTTCGTGCGCACAATATCGGCAGGTGGGATGGAGTAGGCCTCGGCGCGGGTATTAGAGCAGTAGGTAATAAAGTCTACATGGTGATTGGTGGGGTCGTCCTTCTCGAACTCCAGCGGTACCATCCGGCGGCCGCTGAACTGGCCAGCGGCGGGGAGGTCCTCCACCTTGAGGTCGCCCACCAGCTGGGCGGCGCTGGGGTCCGTCTTGTCCTTCTCCGACGTGGCAAAGTGACCGTGCGCGCGACAAACGGCTTTACCTCGAGGGTGGCGGCGTACTTGGCGGCCTCGGTCTTGCTGCTCGTCAGAGGCGGGAGGCCGTACATGGCGGCGAGCAGACAGGCGGTGTGATAGACGAAGTCGGCGTCGCGGGGGTTGCTGGGGTTGAAGACCTGAGGGGTAGGAGGACGCTTCGCCCCGCTCCAGAAGAGCTGACCATCCTCGTTGCGCTTGTCGACGGGCATGTTGTAGAGCAGCTGGCAGAAACTGTCATGGAAGTAATCCTGAAAAAGGTCTCGCGCAATCTTGATGCAGTCCTGTTCATTCTTTGGCCACTGACGCAGGGCGTCGTTGACGTGCTTGAGCGTGGTGGCGGACGACGCGGGGTCGCGCACGAGCGCCTCCTGGAAGGCCTTCGGATCGGAGAGGTAGTTGTTGACGTCGTTGGGGGTACTGCTGAAGAGCAGGTGGAACTGGTCTCGTGCCCACTGAATGGTGTGCTCGATCGCGCTGGGGAAGTTCTTGAGGGTGCAGAGCGGGATCGACTTTTCCGGAGGGTCGTGGCTGCTGCCGTAGCTCTCCGTGACGTAGGGGATGACGGGCTGCAGATTGCACTTGGTGCCGAGGGTGCCGCTCTCAAACAGCGGCTTCTTATAAAAGAGACAGCGCTCATCGACATACTTTCGACTGGCCACATTATCCAGTGCGTTGAGAACCACGGCATGCTTGTTCCAAAAGGTTTCATTAAACGTGCCCTCCGTTTCAGGGGCCATTTTTTCATTGAAGGCGGTGATCTTCATCTCAGCGTTGATGTGCCCCGCGGCCTCGCCGGCCACCTTCGCCTTGGACTGACCAATGTGGCGGTCGCGGAAGAGGAACTGCCGGGAGAGGTTACTGATTTCGATAGAGTCCATATCGGTGATGGAGACACCCCCCAGACCGATGAGAGCGGCGTTCTTGATGAGCTCGCAGCCCAGCGCACCGGCGCCGACAATGAAGGCGGACTGCTTCGAGAGGTAAGTCTGGAAGTCCTTGCCCAGCACCGCGATTTGCCCTCCCCGGGGGTGGTCCGCCGCCTTGCCGTGGGCCAGCAGATCCTCCGCGCCGGCCTCCTGCAGCGCTAGCAGCTCCCTCGCGTCGTAGTAGAGCCACTGATGAAGGGGCGTGAACTTGCCGCTGCAGACCTTGAGCGCCTCTTGCGAGGCCATGCCGCCAATGAAGCACGCCATGGGGTTGAGGTCCCCGCTGTACACCGCGAGGAGCTTCTCCGAGAGCTCCACCTCCAAGTCCTTGTTGAACTGCTTGGCGGTCTCAATGACCTTCGCGATATCGGCCTTGGACTGGGGAATGGCCCCGACCTTGGCGACAGCACGGAAGAGCGCGTGGAGCGTGGCGGGGGCATTGAACTTTTCCTCGCCGTCAAAGATCATAAAAAAGTCCGGATTCTCCAAACTGGCCTCCAGCGAGTCAAAGGACATGTTGACTTTCTTTTTAGTGGTGTGCAGATAGGCGCCGGCGGAGAGGTCGATGGGCTCTCCCTTCGTTCTGGACTCAAAGTCCTTCAGTCGAAGAATGAAAGGAGAGATTACCTCTTGTACCTCAAAGAGCTGAAGCTGAGGGGTCTCACCGCGGGGGAGGGAGGCGGGGTCGCGGGAGTTGGCGGAGGCGGGTCCGCGGAGACCAGTGAAGAACACCTGCGACCCCTGCTCACAGTCGTGCGACTTGTCCTCGTGCATCGTCACCAGGCCGTCCTTGGAGAGGGAGGTGACGACGCAGGAGACGGTCTCCTCGCCGTTGCTGTCCAACACCTCAAAGGACGGCCCGGCGTCTACAAATATGGCGCCGCACACACCTCGGCTCTCGCAGGCGACGAACTTTACGTTGTGCTCCCGGGCCTTTTTGTTCGCCGCCACGAGGGTGGCGATGGGGTGGTTGACGTAGATCACGACTTGTACCTTGGGGATGAGCGACAGCACATCCCCGTGCACGGCGTGTACATCGACGAAACGGTTGAGCTCCTTCGCTGCCTGCGCCACCACTTCCGATCGCACTTTGCCAACATCAGTGTCTTTAATAAAAAAGTTGGTACTTCTGTCCTTCACGGTGACGGTCTCTTCATCGTAGATGTGCACCTCCTTGACACCGGTGAGAATAATATTCTTGATGATCTCCGCGCCGGGGCCGGAGGTGCCCACGACGAGGATGGTGGTGGTGCCGTACTTGGCCTGCGTCTCGGCCCCCACCACATACTCTTGGCGGTTGTAGAGCTGCTTCTTTTGTTCCTCTAGAGACATGAGCTAGTCTAAAAGGCGTGAGAAATAGTACTATACTAAATATTTTAAAGAAGTCTTCAAATATGGGAGGTAAAAAATAAAAAGAAAAAAAGTCAAAAAATGGGGGTCTGCTTATTCGCTTTGAAAATAAGATGATGTGCTTTGTGAAAAGAATAAAATGAAGAGAGAGGAAATAGGTTTGTACAGTGAGGAATTCTAGTTGTACAAGAACACTAAAGTGGTTGAACTACCAAATGTTTCTTTTATTTTTTTTTGTTGTTGTTGATTGTATAAAATTCTAAAGAAAAATGAGATTTAATGACGATGAAAAAAGTGGGAAACAGTTTAATATATGATGCCTCTAATTTTATATATTTTATAAAAAGTTGTCTTTTCTCTTTTTTTTTTGGGGGGGTCGGAGATTTTTGATATTTTTCTGGTTGATTTTATAACGAATGGTATGGGCTTTTTTTTTTTTTTACATTTTTTTTTTAGGTAAACAGGGATTACTTCTTCTTGACCTTCTTGGCGTGTATGGCGCGCACCGCGTCCCTCTCCGCCACTGCGAGATCCAACTTTTTCTTGAGCTCGTCGCGTTTGGCCTTCAATTCCGTCAAGTCTTCCTTATCCTTCTTTATCTTCTCCGCCCATCCGTCTTCCTTGCTACCGGCGATGGTCTTCTCCATCTGCTGCAGTTTCTCTTCATTCTTTTTGGTTTGATCTTGCGCCTTCTGGACCGCCGCCTTCGCCGCCTCCACGTCCTTCTTGACCTTCTCGGCGTGCTCCTGACGGATCTTGTCGGCGTTCAGTTCTTCATACTTTTTGTCCTTCACCGCCTGTCCCTCCTCGCGGCGCTTCTGAAGAGCCTCCTGCTGTTGGCGCTTCTGGTCTACCTGCGCCTCCAGCGCCTCGGTCTTGTCCTCCTCCGCCTTCAGACGCTTCTTGGATTCCTCTTCCTTCTCTTGTGCCTCGCGTAGGAGCTTTTCTAGCCGCTGTGCCTCCTCCTCCTTGCTGTCCGCCTTGCCTTTGGTCTTTGCTTTACCTTTGCCCTTCTCCCCAGCGCCGCCGTCGAGCAGGCCCCGACGGTGACGGTAGCGGCGGTATACCCGCTGTATCATGAGCGCCGCGCGGTCCTGCTGCACCTTCTTCAGCTTCACCTGTTCTTTTTTGAGATCCTTTTGCAATTCCGCCGCGTCCTTTTGGTACTTCTCGGCCGCCTGCTGCTTGTACCGCAGCGTCTCCCGCAGACTGTCAAGGTTCTGTCGCTGAATCTGCACCGCGTTGCCGAGGTCGCCGGCGTGCTGCGTCATGCCGTCCTGCACCACCGCTTGGTCGTTCATCTTTACTAGTGTCACGAGGTTTCTCGCCTTGCTACTCCACTGAAGGGTGGCGAGGGTGTCGCCGTAGTTCTTGACGAGGGGGGAAAGGGTCGCCACCATCGTCGTGCGGGCGTTGCCGCCGATACTGTCGCTCAGCAGCCACGTCAGCACGCTGTCGCGGAAGGGCACCTGGGGAAGCGGCTTATCGTTGTAGTAACCACCCGTGATCTCCGCCTTGGCTTGCTCAATGAGCATGTTTTGCCGCTCGGTGAGATTGTCGATGACACGGCGGAGTGCGAGGAGGGACGTGTTGATCGCCGCCGACTCCTTCACGTAGTCCTGGAACCCACCGCGCTCGCTACCGGCGAGGTCGACCAGATTGATGCGACCGGCCTGCGTCTTCTTGGTGGGCTGCGAGTAGCGGTCCTTCGCGGGGATGGTTTGCTCCTGGATGACGGTGATCTGGTAAATGGCATGACTACGGGAGGACTGATTGTGGACGGCGGTGGCGCAGGTGGTGCGGTGCTGAGAGCCGCGCTCGAGCAGGATGCAGCACTGCGCCCAGTTCTCTACCTGATACTTGGTGACACCCTCGACGAACGGCCCGCTGTAGGGGTCCTGTCGAATACGAGCGTCCTGCAGCTTCTCGTTGCCTTTGGTGTGACGGAGGGCGGGGTCTAGCAGATCCCTCACTCGCTCCATATAAATCTCCACAAAACTGACCTCCACCCGGAACGAAAACCCCTCCCCCTCCTTCTTCTCCTTCTCCGCTTTTTGCCGTTCTTCTAACAGCTGAAACAAATCATTCGACACACGGGGGATGATGCCCTCCTCGCCGTCCTCTCCAATGGTGGCGTTGGGGTCATATTTGCCCATCATGGTGTACGTCTTCCCGCTGCCGGTCTGACCGTAGGTGAGAATGCAACTATTGAAGCCGTTGAACACATGCGGGACGAGGTCCTTCGCGATACTATTATAGACATCCAGCTGCGTGGAGAACTCTTGCTTACGGGTATCTTGAAACGTGTGCACCAGCTTGTGGGAGGCAGGGATAGACCACAGCGAGGCGTCGAACTCAAATTGCGCCTTGGGGTTCCAGTTATCCTTAGGATCGAGAAGAATGGTTTTGTTGTCGATCATCTCCACCACACTGCGTCTCTCTTGACCTTCCATCTCCGCCAGTTCCTCCTGGATGAAGGGACGGACGCGGGAGACCACCTTGAAGGAGGTGATCTCAGAGATACGGTTTTTGAAGGCATCGGTGCCCTCCGCGGCGTCGGCGGTGGTCAGGCTGGAGCGGGGGTTCTGCTGCCGATTAGGGGTATTGCCAGGGGTGCCCTTCTTGCTGCCGCGTCGCTTAGGACCGCTGACCAGCTTGGGCTCGTTGACGTTTTTATTAGGAGAAGACATTTTGAAAATTTCCCCCTCTTCTTTTCTTTTATTTTACTTTATAAAGTGATTGATGTACAACGGCCTCACTAAATGAAAGCAAACACCAAAAAATCAAGCAAAATAAAGTAAAATCGAGATTAAACTAACTATGTTGCTGACGGGAATAAATAAATTAAAACAATGAAAGCAAGAAAAGAAAAAGATTGACTAAATTTATGGTGAAAAGGAGTGTACTTTGATACTTTGAAGGTACACTTTGTATATGTTGCTGTAAGATAGAGGAAGGGAGGAGAAAAGGGGGTTTCTTTTAATTCGAACATAGGTAATATAACTAACATTTCACTTTCGCATACTTCTTTTTATTCTTTGCATTTGCATAAATAAATGTATATCTGTACAGTTCTGATTTCTTTCTCTTTTTATACATTACATCAAAGTGACCAAACGGAGAAGAGTGACAATGGAAAAAGAGAGAGAAGAGTTCTCCTTTCTTTCTTTCCTCCTCATCTCTTCTTGCTGCTGGAGCGCACAGGGGCGGCGATGACCTCGGTGACGGGGTTCACCCGTATGTCATCCGTGCACTGTATCTGTCGGACTTCGTTCACCCGGTAGCGGGACAGCACCTCTAGCAGCGGTAGCTGTGCAATGGAGAGGACACGACAGAACTGCCGCTGACACGCCGCCACGCGACCGGCCCTCGTCTCTCCCCGCTCCTCCCTCCACCGCTGATAGAGGGCGGCGGCCTCGGCCTCCAACAGGGATTCTTCCTCACTAGTGAGATGGGTGGCGCTGTACTCCCGACGGAGCTGACGCAGCGCTCCCTGCACCGGCGCGGCGGGCGGGGCGGCCTCTGTCTTTCCTCCCGCCGACTTGGGTGCCGCCTTCCCGGCGCTGGAGGTGGGCCTGGCGCCCTTCTCCTTCTTACCGGTGGCGGGGGAGTTGCCGCTGTTGGGGTCGGCGACCGGCGGCTCGTGAAGGAGTTGCGCGGAGGGGATCTCGTCCTTGAGCGCGGCGGCGTCGCGGTCCTCGTAGTGCTGCACAAAGGCTTCTGCCGCTCGGGGTAGGAGCACCTCGAGGGACTCCTTCTCCTCCTTCGACACGCGAGCCGCCCGCAGCAACACATCCACCGCCTCTCTTACCACCGATTTCGTCACGTTGTCACGAAGGGCGTTGAGGTCTTGGAAGTATTGCACCACATTACCCCCCCACGGCAGCGGTACCGTCGACCCCAACTGCTCGAGCGTCTGTCGCACATTCTCATGGAGACGGGCGAGGGCGTCGTAGACGTGACGGTTGTAGGGCAGCCCATCGCAGGAGAAGCGGTTCTCTCTCTCCCACATGCGCGCCTGCTCCGCGTGGCGGGCCTCCCTCTCCTTCTCGGGGGCCTCCTTGGCCGCTCGGAGGGCCGCCACCCTCTCCTTCAGCGCCGTCTCCTCGTACAGTTGCTCTTGGGAGAGGACCCCCTCTACTACCCGTGCGGCCGCCTGCTGCGCTAGTTTCGCCTCCAGTGCCTTGGCCACGGGCTGGGCGGTGAGGGCGGCCGGTCGCTCCTCCGAGTCTATCGCCGCGACGAGCTCGACGAACGTTCGGGTCGCACCGGACGCCGCGGGGACGGTGAGCAGCTCTAAGGTTTGGCGGTAGTGACCGGCGCGAGGGGCGCAGACCGAGAAGGAAAACAGCTCCTCCTCCCCTGGCAAGAAACACCCACTGAGGGGACTGGAGAGGTGAAAGTAATCACGGCCCTGTCGGGTGTGACGCGCCAGTGCATGGATGCGCTCCTCCACCCCACGGTATTCATTCCCGTAGGCGGAGGACGGCGACGGTCCGTCTTCCCTTTCTCCTCCTTCTTCTTCCTCTGAGGCACCAGTGACCCCTTCTCCCGCCTTCTCCTCTGCTAGTTCCTCTACCAAGTCTACTTCGACCCAGTTGTAGAAGAGGGCGACCTCGCCGGTGTTGCGGACCTTGAGCACGCCATGGGAGAGCTCCCCCGGCCGACTGTGAAAGTAGACGCGGCGGGTAGAGAGCTCGAGCTGAGGGTACAGCTTCTCTACTTCTAATACATTGGTGTTACCATAGGCCTCCTCGTAGTCCTCGCTCATCCGCCGTAGCAGATCCTCTTCGCTATACATGCTGTCTTTGATTTCCTTTTGGCCGCGGACGGGGCCGCCGGTGCCGGGGCGGGAAGGGGGGACGGAGGCGGAGATGGTCCTAGGCTCGTAGTGCATCACCGGGTCCACATCCTGCTCCATGCGACGGACGGCTGTGGCGCTCCCCGTGGCGAGGGGTACCGCGCTCCCCTCCACCTGAAGAAAGGAGCGTGGCAGCATAAAGTGATTCAGATTCTTTTGAATATAAGGCCCGTAGGTCTCCAACTTGTCTCGGTAGTACTCCGCTTGCTCCACCTGCGCGAGGAGAAGATCGAGGTCCTCGTCGTGGCCGGAAGAACGGGCGAAGGAGGGGCGGTTGCCCACACTGCGGTAGTACTGTTCCGCGAGGGATCGCTGCTTGCGCATGGCGGCGGACTGCTCGAGGGGGTTGCCGGCCTTGACGGAGTGCGTCGGCTGGGACTGAAAGGAGGCCTTGGCGAGCGCGCGTAGTTCCTGCTGAGCGGTGTAGGGCTCCTCGTCGCCAATGACACGGGTGTAGGCGGGGCCGTCGACCGCGGGGGCCCTTTCTTGCGCGAAGAGAGGGTAGGGATAGCACCCCCTCCCGAGGGGGACGTAGCGTGTGGTGCGACCGGTGTGGCCCTGCAGGAGTGCCGCGTCCGCCGCGACGAGCAGTCCGTAGTCCTCCTTTCGTTCTCTATAGCTGGCGAGGGAGAGAGAGGTGGTCTTCCCTGCCGTCATGCCGCTCGGGTCTCTGCCCGTGTGGACGTTGCTTTGGCGGCGGGCGGAGAGGGTTTCTTCCATTTTATTCCACACCTTCTTTTGCTTCTCCCACCGGTCCAACGCCTTTCGTTGCAGATCCCGCCCGTCTAGCGCATCAGCTCTTTGCTGCGGCTTCATACTAATGTATCTAAAAGGTAAATGGGTATTTGCTAATATGTATTTTTTAGAAAAAAAAAAAAAGAATGGGGGATACAATAATATAAGCGAGAATCAAAGTAGATTTCGATAAGCGGATATACGTAGTGAAATAAAATGAACGGCCGGTAATAATACATGGTTAAAAAAAATACATTTTTATTGTTACTATACAACTCTAAAAAATGCACACAATATGTATATGTATGGCCACTCATATAACAGAGGGTTTCCATTATTATTATCGATATGATTAGGACTCCCACACACGCAGTGGTCCCTCTCCGCCTGCGACCAGCGCCACCACCGCGTCATACACTTGTAGAATATTCCCAGACGTCAGACTGTGAAAGTCGGAGAGCACCTGTCTCAACAACGGTGCTGTGCGGGCGGCGACTAACTGACCGAATTGCTCCTCTAAGCACGACAACATAAAGTGAATTTTGGGGTACACGTTCATATACAAGTCCTGCACCACCAGTCGCTCTCGCTTCTGTCGGTCGGCAACTTTTGCAGCAGCGATTGGAGATACTTTAAGTGATTCTCCACCGCGGCGACGGTGAGGAAAC
>AUXL01000395.1:0-10937 GCA_000482185.1 Angomonas desouzai | reverse complement strand
ATGGAATCCTTAAAGGTAGAGTGTTTGGGAGAGACAGAGGTGTTCCTAGAAATGCTGAAAAAGTCCATCGAGTGTATTTCGTTTTCCAAGGAAAAGAAAAAGGGAATGCGTTACTATGAAGGAGAGCTACCGGAAGAGTGGCTGGTGGTGCGGAATTGTGTTAGTGACGCCGATAAGTTGGAGGCGATCGGCGAGGACGGTCTAGAGCGCTGTTATGAATTCTCCTGCCATCGGGTCAAGGAGGAGTGCCGGAAGGATTCGTCTAAGCGGTTCCGTGACACCGCCGCCCTGGAGCAATATTTGCTGCAAGAAGTGGTGACGCACCATGAGGAAAAGTTGAGCATTCTTTCGTCCGAATATATGGTGACACGCCCGGGAAAATTCCTTGCAGCACCGCTAGATAAAGCCATGACAGAGCTGTTGGAGAAGTGGAAGAAGACGGGCCCGCCACCGGTTCAACGGTACTGGCCGGATTGCTGCGATGTCATCGAGTAATATTTTTTGGTGTTGCTACTGTTCAAATATTTTTAACCTTTTGTATGATGCGATAATCAGATGAATCGATATTCTACCACTTTCCCTTCCCTCCCCCTTTTTGATGAAGCCGTCAAATATGAATGTTCCGCGTGTGGTGGCGGAAAGTGAGTCGGCGCTGAACGCGTTGACTGTGCTATTGAATCATCAGAAGACCAAAAGAGACTCCCCGGTCTACCGGCGACCATCCTCTTTGAATACTCCCATCTCCGTAGAGGCACGAGAGTGGGCGAGTCGGTCGAAGCGGAAGACGCCCCGCACGGAAAAGGAGCGACTACTGGACTCTCTGGTCCCTCTACTGAATCAAAGCGCTAAGGGTCCCGACCCCCGCGCCCCCTCCAACCCACCGGCTAAGCGCACTCCCCTCACCCATACCCAACAGAGCCGACTGGCCAAACGAAAGAATGCGCTTCGGAAAAAGGGTCGTCGGAGCTCTATGAAGCGCAAAATTTCCCGTCTTGAGGCACTGAAGAAAGGAAAACCCTCCTCCCTCTGTAAATGTGTAACGAGTAGGGGTGAGTCGCCGGACCCGAGTGCCCCAGCGGTGTGGCTGGCCAGCCATCGAGTGCTGAGAAGACGATGCCAATACAAACGTTTGGAGCGATCCATGCCGCCGGGCATTTCCTGCAGTCCTGCACCAAGGATACTCGTCCCGTCGGAGTGTCTGCGGAAGTGCCACCGCGCTCTCCAGCGGTGGTCCCACGCCCTCACCCACTCCCCTAGCGGTCCCCATCCTCCCCCTCGCCATTTTATCTGCGATCTCTCGGACGAGTTGGTGTACGCCCTGGCCTCCCCTTCCCCCAGCGGCACGGTGAGGGACGTGGCGGCTGTACTAGGCATGGCGGTGACCGAGGTAAACTCCAGCGGCCGATGTACGGGATCAGCCAAACCGATTGATGTGGCGTTTGGTAGCTTGTGGAGCGCCGACCATTCCCCCTGTCATGTCGTCCCAGTGCTGCTCACCCATTTGGACACCGCGACCGGCCCGGACCGATTCCTTCTCCTGGCACCGGCCGCCGTGGCGCTCTCTGCCACCGCCACCACCCTCCTTCGCCCCCAGTTCATCTCGCTGTGGAACCCCTGTCAAGCGTCTCGAATGAGTGCTGGGGTGTTTGAGGTGTGGGGCGTGGCGGGTGACGTCCTCACCGCGCTCGGTGAGCGGGAGAGGGGCCAACCACCCGCGTCCACCCCATCGTACCGGTCGACCACGGTGCTCGTGCCCAGCCTCGCCAAGAACCCAATGACCGTCAAACACAAAGATCAGCTGACCTCCACGGTGTGGCGGTGGATCGAGTTCGGCGAGGGCGACCAGTCGGGGTGGAGGGGCGCACACTTTGAAGCCTGCCGTCGCACTTTCTCCTCTCTCCTCACTCAACTGCACTGCCACCAGGATGCCATCTCGGATGAGGCGCAGAGGACTGCTGTCCTCGCTGCCAAGGAGAGGCAGGAGTTGCTCCACCTGCTCGGTCGGCCTAGCTACCCAGACGACTTTTACCGCCAAGGGGAATGCGGTCCGCTGGGCGCCAACTTGACCAACGGTTCCTTTCGTGTCGTATGTAAGGGAGTAGGACAGAGACCCCTCCCAGCCGGTCTGGCCCTCAGCTGGCGCAGTGTGCTGCTGAGTGTGGAGGGACTAGCCCCCAGCTCCGGCCCTATAGTGGTTTCCCCTATCGGCATCGTCACCTCTGACGGCCCCTTTTATATGCAGCGGTTCGGGTGCGATGTGGTGCTAACGTGGTGCTGCTTCGCGGAGTCGGTGGCGTCCATTCACCGCCTTTCCACGGTGCTGTGTGAAGGACCCAACAAACGAATAAAGTTTTTTATGACCACCTTGGAGCGGTTTCAATCTGGTGCAAAAAAAGGGGGATGGAAAGAGAAGGATTTGCTGGAGATGCTGCTCGATGAAACGGTGTGCGTACCAGTCGAACCCATACCGCTACACGTTTAATACTGTACCTCTGCTTCACCAATGCACACGGAATGGAGAGTAATGATAACTGACAAAAAAAAAAAAAAAAAAAACTTAAACGCGTTTAAATTCTTCCTCGTTTCACTGTCGAAAGAGTACCGTTTCACTATTCTTCCTCTCCCCCTCTTCTCATCATCTCCCTTAGTGCGCACCAAGCTATCTGCGCCGCTTAGGAAATATGCCAAAGGAAAGCCCATATAGCGCCTTTGATGCCATACTAGCCCTTCACCGGAAGGGGGCACCTCCTCCACGTAAGGAGTCGGCCAGACATCGACAAAAATATCCCCAAATGCAACCGCCACCGCAGATCGTGTCCTCTGTCGTCGCGGGTAAGCAAGCCCTGCGTCTGCCCATGAAGGTAAACCAAAGCAAAGAGGAGCGAAGGGAAAAGGCTATCGCCTCCTCGTTCTTTGGCCCCTCCCCCCCTCCGCCGCCGTCCGCGGCTCCCACCCCGTCCCCGTCCCTCGCCACGGCTGCTAGACTAAGTCGGTTTACCTCTGATGAGCGCCTCCCAACGGAAGCGGTGGCGAAAGGCGCACGCCCCCCTCGGAGGCGAAGGGAGAGGGAAAAGTGGTGGAACCGAAAGTGCCGGGCCGCTGGGGTTCGAAAGTTATACACTGGCACTGTCCCCTCTGCGGTGCTGGCCAAACGGTGGGTCACCAGCACTCCCTCGAGGAAGTCACGCTGTCTCCCGTGGAGGCGACGACGGTTGCACGCCAAGTGTGTCCTAGGTAAGCTGTCCGCAGAGATCCCTCCCACCGGTGGTTCGAATATCAAACAGACACTCCTCGCCATGAATCTGTATTTCTGGCAGAACGTGAAGCACGCCATCCTTGGTGAGAGGAAAGCAGCGCTGCAAAGCCTCGCGGGTCGCCCCGTCGCTTCCCTTCCCCTGGCCCGCTCTTTCCCCCTCTACGGTGCCCTCTGCGAGCTCGTCCATCTCCGTCGTCGGCGGCGGGAGGGGTCGACGTGCACACTGTTCGTGTCGTCGGTGGTACCAGTCCTACCGCTGGAGGAGCACGCGTCCTTCGTGCGAGTGGTGGCAGTGGATCACCCCACCGTACGAGACTTTCTCAGCGGCCGCCTTGACGGCGAGGACGTAGGTAACGTGACGCCCGCGGTGCACACGGTGCCGCTGTGGTTCCCCGGCTGCAGTGGAACCCCCTCCGACCTCTCCCGCCGTCTCTCCACCAATGGGGTGGTGGCACTGCGCTACAAGGGAGAGCTATTGAACAGCACCACACTGTCGCCTCTTACTGACCGCTTTTTGTAAACTATATTATATCATTCCATTTTTCGTTTTCCCTATTATTTTTTTCTATTACCGTCTGTTGGCTTTCTTTTATGTGCACACATAATTTTTTTTTTCCCTCCCGTTCTTTCAGTTTCGCTCATCAGAGACAGAAAACATATTAACCGAAAAAAAAACAACAACGAAGTCCTCCGCTTTATTCTTTGGATCTCGCGGCGTTCGGCGGTCTTTCGTGAACGCGACCAAACAACAAATGAAATACTCCCGTTCCCCTTCTGTGTCCTCCAAGGACGGTTCAAAGCGCTTGAAGGCCGATTCCCCCACCGCCGTGGCGGCTTTTATTTTCCGACGGGATTTCCGTGTAGAGGACAATACGGCGCTCATCGCCCTGTCAGAGATGGCAGCCAAACAGTCCCTCTCCATTCTACCGCTCTTCTTTTTCAACCCCATTCAGTGCGACGAGGACAAGAATGCCTACTTTGGCAAAGCTTGCTTTCAGTTCTTGTGTGAGTCTCTAAACGAGCTGGACCAACAGCAGCTGCAGAACCGTCTCGTGTGTCTCCGTGGTACCGATGAGGAGTGTCTGCGGACGGTGCAAGAGTGCGGCTTCGAGGTGCGGCTGCTGGGGTATAACGAGGACTTTACGCCCTTCTCCCTCGTCAGAGACGCACAGCTCCGTCAGTACAGTGAGTCGAATGAGGTGACGGTGGTGTCGTCCGCGGAGGACTACACACTGCTACCGTTAGATACCGTGGTGAGAAATGGGGAACAGCCCTACGCCGTCTTCACCGCCTTCTATAAACGGCTCATGGCGGACTTTTCTGCCCAAATCAAAAAACCGCAAAAGTATAAATCACCGCCGCGGTTTGTGGAAGGGGCGAAGGCGTCTTTTGGAAAGCACGCTGTCCGTCCCAACTTTGACCCCCTTCCCCTCCTCAGCGACCACGGAGGGCGGGAGGAGGGCCTGAAGCGTCTGGCCGCCGTTCCCGGCATGACAGCGTACGCGGAGGACCACAACCGTATCCCCGACGACCTAACCTCCCACCTCAGCCCGCACCTCAAGTTTGGAACCGTGTCCATCCGCGAAGTGTGGGAGAAAACGGTCCACAGTCTCGGGGCCCAGCACGTCTTTGCGCGGCAGCTGATATGGCGGGAGTTCTACTGTGCCCTCGTCTACCACCACCCCCGCCTGGTGAAGACGCAGCTCACCGCCTTCCCACCGGCGGTCCTCGCGTCGCACAGTGCACTCGCCGGCTCCCCGACCGCCCCCACCCACCTCACCACCGGTAACGATCCTTTCATGGCCAAATACATTCCCTATGTGTGGAAGTGGAGGGAGAGCGACTGGGAGGCCTTCCAGAAAGGGGAGACGGGTGTCCCCCTCGTCGACGCGGCGGTGCGCTGTCTCCTCGCCACCGGTTGGTGCCACAATCGGTGCCGAATGGTCATTGCCAACTTTCTGGTTAAAGTGCTGCACGTGGACTGGAGGGTGGGGGAGCGGTGGTACGCGACGGTGGCGGTGGACTTTGACGTCGCCAACAACAATGGCGGTTGGCTCTGGTCCTCCGGGCAAGGCGCGGACGCGCAGCCGTACTTTCGCACATTCAATCCCTTCCGTCAGTCCGCGCAGTACGACCCCGACTGTCGCTTTATTTACCAATGGGTGCCAGAGCTGCGCACCGTGCCGACGGATGTGGTGCACCGTTGGGCGGAGTACTGCACCAAGCACAAGATAAAGGCCGGTGCCTCTCTGAGCGAGGAGAAACCAAAGAAGGCGGCCAAAACCTCCAAGAGGGAAATGGAGCAGTGGTATGAGACCACCTATCGCGCCCCTATCGTGGACGTCAAGGAATGTACCAAAAAGGTGATTGCAGAATTTAAAAAATATGATCCAAAGTGAAGTGTTGTCTTTTCTGTATAATTATTACTGTTTTTTTTTTTTTGTCTACCATCTCATATAGGTTCACTTTTTTTTTTTTCCATATACATATTTATACACATACCGCCATTTTGAATTTGCATTGTTCAATATGAAATCCTCTTTTTAGGAAAAAGAGGAATAAAAAAATAAATAAAAAAAAATGAAATATAAAGCTTAGTTTTTTGTGTGTTTGTTTTTTCTTGGTTTGTTTTGCTGGAACGTCAATACACATTTCCCTTCTCATCCACCCTCTTTTTCTATCAATCAGAAAAAAGCAACGTGACATAACGTTTGCAGCATGAAGGAAAAAGTCGTGCCCATCCCCTTTCTAGGCCGAGAGGTCTCGAGCTGGCTGTACCGCACCACCCGATGGGTCCAGGCCAACCCATGGAAGACGGTTGGCATCCTCACCGCCTGTGTCGGCGGCACTATCCTCTATGAAGCTCAGGTCACCCACAAAAATCGCGTGCCGTCCCCTAACGTGGCGAACCACTTGGAGTACCAATTGAAAAAATCCTCCGAGATGCGCAAGTCAGCCGGCATAGAGCCGGTGGACGGGACGGTACCGGAGGGCGCCTCTGGTGGCTCCCTTTCCCAGGATCAACTCAAGCAGCAGTTGGAGATCTCGAAGCGGACGCTCTCCCAGGCGGAGCAGCTCCTCGCGAAGGCTACCACGCCGGAGGAGAAGGAGGCGCTTCAGGCGGTGATCAAGGCGGAGAAGGAACTCATGACGGGAATCAATGACACCACCATGATTGTGCGCAGCGGCCATTTGGTGGTCCGCGCGCCTCACTGGGAGATCCGCAACAATGAGAGGAACTGGAATATCTTAGCACGTGATCAACAGCAACAGAAGGATCACTACTGGTACCGACTGGAGCGGAGCCGTGAGGATGACTATGGCCGTAATACATTTTCGAAGCCTTGAAGAAAAACCACCACTTCCACAAATTTGAATCGCACTTCACATCATAACTATTAAACAATCCCCTAAAGCTACATTACATTCTTCTCGTTCCCCCTTTGTAGTATAACTCTTTAAAGCTTCGTTTCTGCTGTGTACTACAACGATTACTAATCTTGTGGAGAAGCGCACACGCAGCAGTAATAAGGATAATAAAATAATAAATTCCTCTCTTTTTTTTTCCTTTTTTCTATAGATCATTAAAAGCCCAACAAAGTCAATGAATGTAAGGAGATACAGTGCCGTATTAAAGCGACCCGCCCTTTCCTTTGCTCGGTTTGTGTCGGGGTCTACCGGTCGGGGGGATTTCGCCTCCCCCGCCTCCCTCATCGCCGATAGGGGGAAGAATGCCATGCTGCCGCAGGTGGGGCTGAGGGAGAACTCGCAGGCGACGATGCCTCAGACGGGGCAGCTGCGGGTGCAGAAGCAGATCCTCCACGCCTCCAATAGGAGTAAATACGCATCTAGTAGCTTCTTACAGGTAGAAAAGGCGAAGTGGTCGTATGTTATCCCCGCCCTCTTCCGTAGCATTCATGTGGCCACAGAGGAGGCGCAGCAGAAAGAGGCCCGGGCATTATTTCGGTATGAGGTAGGAAAGTACCTTCCACTGTTAGAGGACGGCATCGCGCACGCGGAGCTCTCTTATCTGACGCAGTGGCCGGGACTGTTTAGACAGGCTGGGGTACGACTACCAACAGACAGTGAGGCGGAGGCGGCCGCGACGGGTAGCGCGCTGCGTGTCCAAGGGGAGGGGTCAGAGAAGTTCCCCTCTCAGGTGGAGGAGCGACTTCGCATCCTGACCGGTCACGTCAAGCGCTGCGTCGCGTTAGAGCTGGCCAACAGTGAGCGGCAGTCAGAGCTGAAGTCGGCGCGAAAAAAGGCTAAAGAAGCTGAAATGCTCAAGAAGTGGACCGATGACTGGAAATGGCATAATTCACATATCTAAGGATTGGGGTTCTCACCGTTCCCCATCACCGTTACGTTTTATAATATAATGTTACCACTGTTTGTTTTCTCTCTTTTCGCTGCTCATCATTTGTGTTTTTGCTGATCGCTTCCTCAAAAAACGAAACCCTTCCCTTTACCTAGCCCCTATTTTTTTCTTTCCTAGATCCTTCCTCTCACGCCATGAACACAGAGGTGCCGGAGCTGTGTCTGTCCTACCTACGATCCACGCCGTCGCTTCAGATTCACATCTTCAACTACCTCGCCACCCTAGACCCCGGGTCGCTGCAGGGGGGACGGGACAGTGCTATCCCTCGCTTCTTCTATCTCCCCTCTCCGTCAGTGGACGGCCGCCCCCCGGAGCCGCACTTGCCCCCGACGGGCGCCGATCCTACAGATGGGACGCAGATTGTGATTCCATTGAAACTGGATGCGTTTTCCGTCATCAACTTTTCACCCCTTTTGGGTCAGACACTGTTGGAGTCGCCGGAAGAGGCGTTTCACACCTCACTGGGCTGGGCGGTGGCGGAGTGGCTGCTGGCCAGTCTGATGCAGGTCGACAGTCTGCCCGAGTCGTTGGCGTGCGAGGTGGAAAGGGTTCACCCACGGGTCCTACATTCCATCGCGCGGAGGGAGGTGGGAGTCAAGACCAGCCTTCTTCTTCTCAACGTCCCCCACGCGATGGGGCGCCTTCTAATGCAGGACACCCCCGCCCGCCCCCACCGCGACTCCCAAGAGTCCTTTCAGTATTCCAAACGGCGGCGAGGGGACTCCTCCTCCACCGATTCCATCCCCGTGAGCCCCATTCCACCTCTCTTCCTCAGTCCTCCCACACCGCACCACTTTGTCTGCGGCGCCCTCCACGCCTTGGACAGCGTCCCCTTCCTTCACGGCGAGGAGTGCAAAACGGTTACTTTCCTCGCGACAGTCCAGGAGGTGTTTTACGCCTCCAGAGAGGTCGATGTGCCGGAGCCTTGGATCATGGTGCAGTCCCTTCCCACCCCTTCGCGGCACAGTTTTGGTAAATACATCTACATGGGTGCGATCCCACCACAGCAATGGGTGACGTGCGCCCTCATTGGTACTGTCTTGGAAATACAAGGCGCACTGACGGTGCACCAAACCCCAGCGACCGCCAAGCACGCCGAGACGTTTGACACCTATATCATCGCGCACTCCGTCTGCCCTATTCTCCGACTGGATGCTCTGCAGCGCAGCGCGGACCGCTTCCTCTCCTGGCGTCACCCGCATCCGTACAGGGGCGCCTGATATCGCTGCTGAGACGCCTCAAGGGGAGGAACTCGCCGCCCGTTTCTCCGTGAGACTCTGGTCTGGTTTGCGCTTTTTGCTGGGCACTCGTCAGCACGGGAGAGATGTCAGATCGACGCTTTTTGGGGTCATCTCATTTGACGCGGTGGTGGCATTACTCACCTCTCTTTTCTCGGCCCAGGCCGCGGATGGCTCAGGGGTGTCGGTTCTTCTCCTGGATGAGATGAAGGCGGTGTCTGGGGCACTGAGGGAAATGGAGCAGATCCTCCCGACGTCTGTCCTGCGCCTCCCTCCCAAGTCGACGCAATCGGCAAAGAAAGATTTCTTTCTACCGGCGTACTTTACACAAAAGAAAAAGCCGTCCGACGACCGGGACCGTAAGAGAACCCCAATCTTCCCTCCCGCCCACACCGAGAAGATTACGGGTGGGGCCATTAACAACGCTAGCGGTCGAGCCGTATGCATCGAAAGGGTCGAGCTCATGTCCCCCGATACGTTGAAGCTCCTTCAAGAAGTATTCCGCACTCACAAGGAGAGGACCCCGCCGAGTCTCCGAGCGAGGCGCACCGTCCCCCCGGGGACACGGTGGAGGTGGTGAAGCGAGACGGCGGCCAAAGCGTCCCCTTTCACCGCACCACTGCCGGCATTTTCACTCTTACCCAACCCCAGCGGATCCGTCATCCCGTCCTCTTTGAGTTCTCTCAGCGAATTGAGCTCTTGATCAACCCCAACCATGACGTCACGCGCTACCACGAATGCTACAAGATAGAGAGGGGGTACCAGCCAGCCTTGCGAGCGCAGAAGGAGCACTGGTCTGCTGTGGTGAGCCGAGCGCTGACCCTGCCTCACAGTCACCACATGGAAGGAACCGGCGCTCCTCTTCATCCGTCCCTCTTCTTACCACCGGTACTGACCGAATCCTGCAAGAATCTGCTCAACTCCTACTTTGTGGTAGCGAAGCAAACCTTCAACGATGCCCTAGACCCCTCTGTGATGGTGACACTCGTCCGCCTGACGTGCTGTCACGCCTCCGCGCGCGCCCGTTGCCTTTATTGTTCCCCCGGAGACGGTGGGATCGGCGACGACAGCCAACCACAGACGGCACTGATCGACGCCATATCAGCGATCGGCTTGGTGGACTCCACGCTGCACTTTTTCAGTGGAAATTCTCTCCTTGGCCGAGACATCTTTGAAGAACTTCAGTCCGCCTACGCGCTGAATCCACCGGAGTCTGAGGGGTTAGGAGAGGGGCTGGAAAACGCATTTCTCCATGGACCGCCCCCCGGCGACGCTCACTTTTCTATTGTGGAGCTAGCCCAGGATATGAGTCATTCATTTCAACAAACTTTACAGAGTCAATTTACCCGTTAACCACAGAATTTTAACGCTTTGCTATATTTATTTTCACTCCATTCTGCTACCTTTTGATTATTTCTTCTTTCCTTTATACCTCCCATTAAATACACTTCGATACTTTTTCCCCCTATTATCTATTGAATAATTTGTTGTTTTTTCTCCAAAAACTAACGTTTCTCATCACTCTTCCCTTCCCCCTTCCTACATTCCCCTCTAGACTAAGCACTCTTTCCGTTTCAATCCTTTCACTTTTTTACCGCCTTTTTAAATTTAAGCTCTTTGTTTTCTTTTTCGTTACTGTTATTATTATTGTTTGACATATTCACTTCAATACTAATACTAACACTAATACTAAACCAATCAAGCCAACTGTCCAAGCATGTTCAATCCATTCCTGTGGGTTGTCGTCGTGGCCGGTGTGCTTTGCTTCCTCGTGGCCTGTGCGAACGGTGCCAACGATCTCGCGAACGCCTTCGGTACCTCGTACGGCTCCCGTGTGCTGACCCTGCTGCAGATTCTGATCATCGCCACCTGCTGTGAGTTCGCCGGCGCCGTCGCCCTCGGCAGTAATGTCGCCTCCACCATGAGCGGCAGTATCGCCAAGATGAAGTACTTTGAGAACGACCCCTACTGCCTGATGTACGGCTTCCTCTGCACCCTCGGCTCCACCTTCATCTGGGTGTTGCTCGCCACGTACTACGACATGCCGGTGTCCTCCCACCACGCC
>AUXL01000394.1:0-10941 GCA_000482185.1 Angomonas desouzai | reverse complement strand
AAGGCTTCAAGATCGACTGCNCCGTCCCGCCGCCGATGGCGTCTTCACCCCTGATATTCTCAACAGCTTTGAGCAATACTTCCAGGACAACGTGAAGCTCAACGGTCGCAAGGGTGGCCTCACCGAGAAGGTCCGCATCTCCATGAAGGACAACGAGCTCACCGTGCTCACCTCCATGGCGTACCGCAAGAAGTACTTCAAGTACATCACCAAGAAGTTCCTCAAGAAGAAGGACCTCCGTGATTGGATCCGCATCATTGCCACCTCCAAGGACTCCTACAAGCTGAAGTACTTCAACATTGAAGACCAGGAGTAAAGCTTGTGATTCTTTCCAGTGTGAATAAATGAGTGTTACACGATTTTATTTTTTCATTTCAAGCAAAAACAAAAATTTTGTATTTTTCCTTTTTATGATACGATATTTGACTTTTAGATGGTGCAGTGTAATGTGAAGATTTGGTACTTGCTCTAAAATATTTCCCTCTTTTCCTATTTCTCTCATTTCTGATAGTTTCAACCACAAAAACAACAAAGAGATTCGAACGTACGATTTCATCGTCTAGGTATTTTTTTTTATTTTTATTTAATTCCCCGTTTCCCACTAATGTTAGAGTTAATTAACTACACCCCCAACCGCAACGCGAGCACCGTGTTAACCCCCGAGCTACAGGACCCCGGCCGAGGAAAGGTGCTTATTATTAACACTCGTAGTTACTACTCTGATTTGATGGAGCAGGAAGAGGTGGATGAGGACCAGTTACACAATGGAGACGCCATGAGCTGTGCGAGGGCGGCGGTAGACTCTAGCATCGCCCCTCAGAGCGTTCATAAGTTAGAAACAGTGGTACTAGAAGACCACCACAACAACCTTCTCTCCACTCCACTCACCCCCTCCTCCACTCCCTCAGTGAAGCTGGTAGAAAAGAAGCGAGAGTTCTTTATCGAAATGCTACAGCAGAATGACGATCTACACAAGGAGGGGTTCCGGAGTATGATGTCGCTCAGGTACCCAAGCTGATGCTGTCGGCCGACCAGGGACCGGAGGAGTGGGTGAAGCTAGCGGAGCTGATCGAGCGGCACTACTTTGAGTATGACGGGTTTGTGGTGCAGAACGGGAGCGATGGGATGGTCTACACCGCCACCGCGCTGAGCTTCATGTTGGAGAACTTGGGAAAACCGGTCATCTTCACTGGCTCCCTCATCCCTGCCACGCGTATTTACACAGATATGAAGCGCAACACCATTCTTTCCCTGATCCTCGCCGCCTGTCGGCAGATCTCAGAGGTGTGCATCTTGTTTGACGATAAGCTGTACCGCGCGAACCGCACCATTAAAGTCTCCCGCTCCTCCCTGAAGCCCTACGACAGCCCCCACTACCCCCCGCTGGCCCGCATGGGGGGCTCTCTCAAACTGTGGGGACCGCTGCTCCGTCCGCAGCCCCACGGCCGACTGCACGTCATGAAGAACATGTCTACCCCCATTCTTTCCCTCCAGGTGGGACCGTACGCCCCCCTAGAGGCTTTTGTTTCCTGCATTGAGAACAGCAAGGCCCGCGCGGTGGTGCTGGCGTGCTACGGGAGTGGGAACGCCCCCGCGCGAGGGGACTTTATGCAGACCATTCTCGCCAGTGCCGCCAAGTCCTCCATGTTGGTGGTGATCACAACGCAGAACCGCTACGGCAAGGTCGATCTAGGGGAGTATGAGCTCGGTCGGCGGCTGCTGCAGATGGGGGCAGTCAGCGCGATGGAGATGACGGCGGAGACGACGTATATCAAGTTAAAGTATCTCTTCGGTCGTGGCTTTACGAATGAGGAGGTGCGGGCCTATATGCAGAAGGACTTGAGAGGGGAGATGACGGTGCTGCATTCCTTGTGAGAATGAATGGTTGGGAAAAAAGTGTATATTAAAATATTAGTAGTAATAACTGTTTGGTGTGGTGGCTTTATTCTTCGTTTCTGTTCTCACCACTAACCTCCCACTCCGTTTTCTTATTTCTAGAAATTTGTTTTGTTTTTTAGTTTTTTTAGTTAATCTTTCCACAGAAACTCCTTTTTTTTTTCTCTCTATTTCCAGCGAACTCTCTCCTGATTCAAATCAAAAGTTTAAAATAACAACATCGAGGTAACAAACATAATGGGAGGTAATTCTAGTAAAGCGCCCGCTGTAGAGAAGCCTCAGGTGCCCGCGGCCTCGAACGAAACCACCAACAATACGAACAGCATCACCGTCGCCAACCCCGGCGAGGCCGACTACGCCAAGTACCGCAAGTTCCGCGACGAGCTGCTCAAGTTCTCCCTTGGAGAGAGCGCCTACGACTACGCCGAGCGTCTCTTTAGCGAACGGCCGGATGACAAGCAGGTGATGGCGCTCCTCGCCGAGACCACCGCCATGTACGATGAGAATAAGAACAAGGTCTACCGCGGTCACTGGGTGGACCGATTGGATCTCCTACAGCGCGGCGTCGATGTGAGCCGCAAGTGCATGAAGGAACACCCCACCTACGGCCCGTGCTACCGGAGCTATGTCATCTGCGCCACCCGGGAGTCCGAGGCCTTCTACTACTGGAAGTCGCTCAATGGGCTAGGGCTGGTGGAGAACTACAAGGCCATCATGAAGCGCGGGAAGCAGGGGATGGAGCTGATGCCCAAGGACGCGGAGATCCCCAACATGCTCGGCGCTGTCTCCGCGCGTTGTGCTTACCCGTGGTACTCCCCCTCCCGCCTCTACTCTCTCTTCTACGGCCTCCCCAAGAAGAACGTGCTGCTGGAGGACAGTATTGCCTTTCACAAAAAGGCCTGCGAGAATAATCCCAAGAACTTAGAGTACGCCTGCCGGTTGGCGCAGGCCTACTTCCAGCGAGGGGATATGGCCAACGCACGGCGGTGGTATGTGCGGGTCCGTGATGAGATGCCCCCGGAGAGCTTAGAGGATGAGAAGTGGCAGGGGGTGGCGCACACCCAACTCGCCACCGCCTTTACCAAGACCAAGTGGAATGTCCCGTTTGCCTAATCCTGATTCATAAAAAGCAGAAAACAAAAAAGATGAAGAGAGATAAGGTAGCATCCCCATGTAGTAATAATTATATAAATAGAAGAGAATCATTATTATAATACAAAAAAACAAAAAACAAAAAGTAAATTATTTAAAATAAAAATAGGAGAAAATACTTACAGATTTTAATATAACATATTTAAGTTGTTTTTCCTTTTATTCACATCACACACACATCAACCACTTCCAAAAGGAAAGAAAGAAAGACAAAAATAGAAAAATTGAAGGGACATATAATACAATTTCACTAGAAAAGACCACTCCCTCTTTTTTTTTAAACCTCTTTCGACGTTCCATTCTAACTCAATCACTACATCAAAAATAATAAAGATTACAGTTTTCAAAATAGAATCATCACGTACTCAACTTCAACGGTTTTCTCTTTTCACTTTCACCTTCTTCTTCTTCTTCCATCTCTCTCTCCCACTCCTTTTTATCTTTTCCCCCTTTTAGTAGTGAAGTGAAATGTTTCGTCGTGCCGTCGCTCATTCCTTCCCCCTCTCCACCCGCCGCCTCGCCGCCGCCTACGCGGTCTCCCCCACCACCGTCAGCCGTCGCTGGCGTGCCACCTCCGCGGCGTCGTCCCCCCCTGTCTACGGGACCGTCGATGAGATCCCCAACCTGAACTTTCTCAGTGCCCCCGAGACGCTGTACCAGACCGTGGACTCCACCATCGAGGTGTGCGAGGCCCTCCTCTCTGAGATCCCCAAGTCCAAGACCCCCCGCGAAAAACACGACCTAATCGACTCTACCAGTAACATTCTTTGTCTCCTGCTCGACCCCTGCGAGTTCGTGCGCCAGATTCACCCCGACGAGGAGTACAAACAAGGCGCGGCGTTGGCGTTTCAGAAAGGCTATGAGTACATGTCGGAGGTCAACTCGCGACGTGCGCTCTATGACACGATCAAGGAGCTCGATAGTCCCGAGGGTAGAAAGGGACTGAATGAGGAGGCGATCAAGAACGTGGTCCAGCTCAAGAGGGATATGGAGAGCAATGGTATTCACCTCCCCGATAAGGAACGCGCCAAGGTGACAGAGATGAATATCGAAAAGGAAGAGCTGGCGATGCGCTTCTTAACCCAGCAGGGCTCCCAGTCCCCCTTCAGCACCCTTCGTAACCTCCTCTCCTGCCGTTATGAGCTAGCGCAAATGTTGGGCTTTGAAAGCTACGCCGAACAGCAGCTGCGAGGCACCATGCTGGAGAACCAGCAAAATGTGTGGCACTTTCTGTGCTGTCTGCAGCACAAGTACCGCCCGCAGGCGGAGAAGGAGTTAGATTTGATTCGCGCCAACATAGGTCAGGTGCGCAATCGTCAGAACATCACCGATGAGTTCCGCGCGCGTGTGGCGGTATCGATGCGCAAAAACGCGGAGCCGGAGAAGGCGGTGGAGTACTTTTCTGTCGCCAACTGCATCCGCGGTATTCAGTGCCTTTGCTCGGAGGTGTTCGGCGTCCGCTTAGAGCGTGTGCCCTTCAACCCCGAAGAGGTGTTCAACAACGACGCCCAAAAGTTTCACGTCTTTGATGAAAAGAAGCAGTTTCTGGGCGTGATTGTGTTAGATATGTACATGAACCCGATGAAGTACTGTCAGGCGGGGCACTTGACGCTGCAGTTGGGGTGCCGACCCCATCAGGAGGCGCTGGCCAAGGTGGGTCTGAAGCTGCCCAAGCGACAGTACCCGGTGGTGGTGCTCACCTGCAATGTAGGCGCCAACAAACCCGCCGAACGCCGCCCCGACGGCACGTTTGATGATGAGATGACGCTTATGCAACCGAATGAGGTCACCACCGTCTTTCACGAGTTCGGCCACGCGATGCACACCATCTTTGGCCAGACCGAAGTCCAGAACCTCGCCGGCACCCGCTCCAGCATCGACTTTGTCGAGACCTTCTCCCAGCTCTTTGAGCAGTTCCTCACCTCGCACGAGTTCCTCAAGCTCTGGGCGCACCGCATCGGCAGCCGCGAGCCCATCTCCTTTGACATGGTGGAGCGTCGTAACGCCGCGGCCAACATGTTCAAGCACTTGGATATGATTGACCAGATCGTCCTCTCCGGCGTCGATCAGTCCCTCCACGGACCGCAGCCCCTCACCGTCTTCTTTCCTCATGGGGATAAGGGACGGATGGGGAAGCGCACGCTGGGGGATATCGGCGACTTTGGCCGTGGTTCGTTCAACCTCGCCGAGTCCTTGATTCAGGTGGCGAAGCCGCTGTCGGTCGCGGAGCCCTCGGCGACTGGGGTGCTCCAGACGCTCTCCTTTGAGCACCTCTCCGGCTACCCGGCGGGGTACTACGGCTACCTCTACAGTCTCACGGTGGCGCGCCGCATATGGTCCAAGAAGTTTGAGGCCGATCCGCTTAACCGTGATGCGGGCCGAGAGCTGGTGGAGAAGGTGATGAAGTACGGCGCCGCGTGCAACCCCCGAGAGACGTTAGAGAAGTATCTGCAAGACGATTTGAATGATATTGATATCTGGGCCTAACTGACAGGAGGAGAACCGTAAAACTAAGTAACTTAAGAAAAAAAAAAAAAGTAAAAATACGAATAACAGAAAAATAAAAAAAAAAAACCCAAATTAAACCAAAAATAAAAACTAAATAAAACAATTCATTTTAACAAACGCGTATATTACTAAGCAACCTTTTCACACACACCTATTTATTGAATACAGAAGTCACAATATATACCATAAACCCCTTTTCGTGTTTATATGATTTTGTCTCTTTATTCACTTTTATGTATTTTGTTTTTCATTTCCGGAATTATTAACTGCATAGCGAGACCACTTTCTGTTGTTTTTGTTTTCGAAACACTACTTCTTTCCATTTTCTTTCTCTCTTTCTTTTATAATAGTATTTTATACGTTCTTCACATATAAGCCCGCCTTCTCAAGATGATGCGCCGTTCCTTCTTTATGCTCGCCGCCGCCGCCGCCACCCCCGCGGCCGCCCCTAGTGACGCCAAGATGCAAGCCCTCCACAAGCTCCTCACCGGTGAGATCCAGTTCCGTAACAATGCCCCTCTCAAGGCCTGCAACGTGGAGCACAACTTTGGCGCCAACTGGAAGTCCGAGATCGAGGCCTACGCCAAGGCTCTCCCCGCGGACCAGAAGGCCGTCCTCGAGCGTCAGATCCAGCGCGTGCTGCTCACACGCTACACCGTCCGCGAGCTCGCCGACTACGCTGGTGAGGGCCCCGCCCACGTCGACCGTGTCGCCCGCGACGCCAACATCGCCCAGGGGAAGGCCTTCCTCGCCGCCAACGGTCCCGAGAAGTTCGAGGCCTGGGTGAAGGCGGAGGGCGCCAACGCCAAGTGGGCCGACGCTGATGTGAAGAAGTTTATTGACGCCGTCAAGGCCGCCAAGTAAACATATTAAATAATAATAAGAAAAGGTGAGAGATACAATATGGAGAGAGAGGAATCTTCGTTTCTTCTCCTTGCACTCTCAACTTTTTTTTCTAAATTTTATTTAATATTTCTTCTGTAGTAATATTTAGGAGATTTAATTTTTATAGTAGCGATTTTAATGGGTAACATACTTATTCTTTTCCTTTTGTTTTGCATTGCTGTTTAATGTGTACCTCTTTTGCAGGAATTACATGTCCTTTACTGTTTGTTAAATTATCTTTTTCTCCAGTTTTCCTTTTCCATTTTACTAGCCCTTAAAAGTAAAACACATAGATTTTCAACATACAAACATCATTCCATATATTATTACCATCATACAAAAAAAAAAAAAAAAGAAGTACCCATGTCCAAGAAAAACGAACTGTACACCCTACTGAACGTGACCCCAGAGGCCACCGTGGAGGAGATCAGCCGCTCCTACCGCCGTCTCGCCCTCCAGTACCACCCCGACCGCAATCCCGATGGTGAGGAAAAATTCAAGCAGCTCTCCGGCGCCCATGCGGTGCTCACCGATCCGGCGAAGCGGGCTGCTTACGATAGGGGTGGAGTGGTACCGGACAGTCTGGACGCCTCCGACCCTCAACAGCGCTCCGTGGAGATTGAAGCAGAAATGCGCGCCTTCTACCGCACCTACGTGAACTCCCAGGAGGAGAGGGAGGAGGTGGCGAAGGCGTACAAGAGCTGTAAAGGAAATTTTACCAAAATGATGAAGGAGAAGTTGCTCTACGACAATGGCGAGACGGGGGAGGTGAGGCGACTCGCGGGGGTGGTGGAGGCCTTGATAGAGGGCGGCAAGTTGGAGAGTAACGCCACGTGGAAGGAAACCTCCTCGGAGAAGAGCTTAAAGAAGTTGGAGCGCAGTCTCGCCAAGGAGAGGGCGGAGGCCGAGGAGGCGCTGGCGGCGATGGGTCTTCATGGCGCGGGCAAGTCGTCTGGAGAGGGAGACCTCGGGGCCCTGGCGACCCTCATGAAACAGCGAGGGCAGGCGGCACACGAGTCGATGCTGAGCAGCTTGGAGGACCGCTACTGCAAGCCAAAACCAGGAAAGCGTCAGAGAGACGGTGAAGAGGAGCGAAAAGAAAAGAAGCATCGTCGTTAAGGGAAGTCAACCTTCTTTTTCTTTTGTTTCTACTATTCTGCATGACATGTGTGCCTCTTTCACACTTTTCACTTTTCATAGTATTCTTTTTTTTTTTTTACTTTGTTATGAACTGTTGATTGACAGATCTTTTACCTCCATTCTCTAAATTACGTCAGGACTATATTCCCCCTCTCTCTCCTTACTCTTTAATTTTCCCTAAGAAGATGCTGAATCCCACAAGACTGTATCGGAGGACAGTGCCGCCGTGCCTCCGCTTCCTTTCTCCCTCCCCCCTCTCTTCCTCTTTTCTTTCCTCTTCTCTTCTCTACTCTCGTCGCTACCTCAAATACGCGGGCAATGAGGAAAACCCGGACCCCAACCGCTATTATAATGTAAAGGAAAGACTCTCTTCGGTGTCTTACAAGTCTGATTTGGAGCCCGAAGATGTGTCCGGGGATGCGGATGCGGAGACGCTGGGGGACCACGACGTCTACACCGTGATGGAGGACGAGGATGAGGTGAATGCGCTGATTGCGGATGCCAAAGAGGAAAAGGTGGTGGATTTTACTTCTCCCGCTTCCAAGGCGAGAAAACAACTAGAACACACCTTCAACCCGCATCGGCTGCATGTCAGGGAGTATCTCACACCGAAGGAACAAGACCTCTTCACCAAAATGATATTTGATCGGTTTTACTTATCCGAGGGACAAGGACCAAAAGATGAGGCCATGTGGTATCAGGCGGGATTAGAGATTCGGTGGCTGCAGGAGTGGGCGGAGGACAAGATCAAGAAGGAGTTCAAAGCGGAGAGAAAGTCTCTCGAAGAACCTTCCTTTGACGATACGGTCCGCAAAACCCTCAAGAAGGCCATCATTGAGCGTCACGACCTCCACAAGCCGTTGGCCTACATCATCGGCACGCAGCCCTTCTTTGCCTGTGATATCGTCTGCGAGCCCCCTCTCCTCTGCCCCCGACCCGAGACCGAGATGTGGACCCATTGGGTGGTGCAGAGCGTGATTCGCCGAACGCAGGACACCAATCGAAGGATTAGAGTGCTTGATATGTGCTGTGGGACAGGCTGCATTGGCGTGGCGATTGCGAGGAATGCCCCCAACACGGAAGTCGTTGCAATTGACGTGTTGGATAAGGCGGTGGAGGTGTCTAACCTCAACGCGAGACGGAATAAAATCCCAGAGGATCGCTACATCGCCAAGAAGAGTGACATGTTTGAGATATTTCTAGACAAGAGTGGATCCGATCCCTCTACGAAGCCCCCGATCGCCGCGGAACATATAGGGACGTTTGATATCATCGTTTCCAACCCTCCCTACATCCTACCCGAGCAGTACGTCGAGCTCCCTTACTCAATCACGCACTGGGAGTCGAAACTGGCCCTTGTCGGCGATGACCGTCGCGAGCTGAAGCAGTACTTGTACTTTCAGGAGCTCTGTGAATACGGTTCTCAACTCCTCAAGACGCGCGTCGAGCGGGATGACCGGCTGCGAATGCTACCGAATATCTTTATAGAGATTGGGCTTCAGGCGCACAATGTTGCCTCTGTGATGGAGCGGTGTGGTCTGTTCACGGACGTTGCCCTGCATCAGGACTATGCGCAACAGGAGCGCTGGGTCTCTGCCAATTCCTCCCACTGATCCTTAGCGGGGCGTGGATTCACATACTTACACACACATACACAGAAATAAATGGTGACCATAATAACACGAATAAAGCCAGTGATAAAAAGAATGCTGAATTGCTTGTTTTGCTTTTAATGATTCCAAATTTCTACAAATAAATACATAATCTCTCTCTCTCTCTTCTTTTTTTTTTCTATCTACTTCCCAGTTCACAACAAACTCACATAAAACACACATTCCTTCATGGTCCTGATTGAGTGCAAACGACTCCCTAAAGAGGAGTACAGTAAAGACTATGACATCTTTTTTGTGCAGCTTCCAGGGACCACGCTGATCGGCGAGGCGACGACCACCGTCCAGCTCATCCAGAACACCCGTGTGCGCCTGCAGTGGATGGTGGCGGCGGCGAAGCAGATCGCGAAGGACTACTGCTCTGAGGACCAAAAACACTACATGGAGGGCCCCATCGGCGATACCGAACGCTACCTCGCCCTCGAGCGCGCCGACCGCCGCGAGCTGACGACGCAGGAGGAGCTGGACAAACTGATAGAAAGCTTTAAGGGAGGGGTGATGATTCTCTTCCCTGCCGAGTGCAGCGGCAAAGACGCGTGCAAGCGGTTGACGGAGATACTAGAGGACGACCAGGCCAACGACACCGAGAAGTCCAAGGCCCATCGCATTTTGAGTCTCATTGACGATCACGCCACCAATGATAAAATACTCAGTGGACCGGCGACGATGTGGTGGAGTGGAAAGCCGCTCGCCCCCGACGCTGACTTTGTCAAATACGTAGGAAAGAATGAAAAGACCAAAATCACGGTGAAGCTGACGCCGGAGGGCGCCGGTGCCCCACCCCGGGAGCCCGCCGTCGACGCCCGCACCCAGGCGGAACTGATGGCTCACTTTTATAAGAAACAAGAAGAAATGAAAAAGGTGATCGAAGACGAAGACCTTTCCTTCGGCAACAGCGAGTGGGCGGACCCCCATGGCTTGAAGAAGCAGCTGATGGGGGTGGACAGTGTCAAATACCGTCCTCGATAGAAACACAAATAAATAGAGGTTAACTGAGGTTCCAGTTAATGAGAATAAAAAAAAAATGTAATTGTATTTTATGGAGCGTGTTTGCGATGAACGTCGCACGACGCATACTCCTTTTTTTTATAAAACTTTTTTTTTTTTGTTTGTTATTTACTGTCAAAAATATTTTGGGTTACCTTAACCAAATCCTCCTCATTTCTGCTTGTTATATACTTTTCTTTCTCTCCCTTTTCTTTCTCTCTCTCTTTCTCCTCACTAAAGGTTAATCTGCACTAGTCATGGGTGTCGATCTTACTGGAGTGTCCAAGCTCAAGCGCGTCGTGCGCCACCACACCTACAGCACGAACCCCTACATCAAGCTCCTCATCAAGCTGTACAAGTTCCTCGCCAAGCGCACCAACGGCAAGTTCAACAAGCTCGTGTACCAGCGCCTCCTCAAGAGCCGCAGCAACCGTGCCCCCATCTCCCTCAGCCGCGTCGCCGTCGTCATGAAGCGCCGCTCTCACTTCACCGAGAAGAGCAAGCAGGCCCCCATCGCCGTCATTGTCGGTGATGTCCTCGATGACGTCCGCATGGCCCGCATCCCCGCCCTCCGCGTCTGCGCCCTCCGCTTCTCCAAGGCCGCCCGCCAGAGCATCACTGCCGCCGGTGGCGAGTGCTTGACCTTTGATCAGCTCGCCCTCACTCGCCCCAGCCGGAAAGAACGCTGTTCTTCTCCGTGGCC
>AUXL01000393.1:0-10959 GCA_000482185.1 Angomonas desouzai | reverse complement strand
GTATCGGCTGTATTACTGCCTTTGTGTCATCGTTTGATTTTTTGGATGGGCTGTGTACTTTTTACCCCAAACTTTCCTCCTCTCTTTTTTTCTTTTTTATATGTAGTCTCTAAAACAGAATAGTGAACCACACTTACAAGTAAACATTTATAAATAAATACATAGAGAGAGAGCGAGAAAATTAGTGACATCATTTAAATGTCGTTAACCCCGCAGAAAGATGAGGCGGACTCCACCACGGTACTAGGCTTCCTATCCCGTTTCCTCCCTCACCATGAATTAGAGCGACCGCTGGACTTTAGTAGTAGCGGCCTCGACGACGAGGAGTTCTGCAAGGATCAACTTTTGGAGGCGTGCCAGAACCCGCGCATTAACGAAGCGTTCAAGGCTAAGGACGTGATGACCTCATGGAAGAAGATATTAATACTACCCGATAAAAAGGAAATGAGAGAGGCGAGCGAGGACGAAAAGCAGCACTTGCGGGAGCTAAAGGTATTAGAAGCGTTATTTCAACGCCCAGAAGATCTCCTCCGCGGCACGAAATTGGAGGTCTCCAAATTAGTGATTACCCTCTTGACGGACGGCTTTGAAATTCAGCTCGTCCGCCGCATCGTCGAAGCGCACCACCAGTTCACCTCTAGTGAAGTCCTCCCGTATCTTTCTCTTTCTTATACCATCTTTCTCTCGGAGCTCATCACCGTCTGCTCGGAGCTGTTAGTGCTGTGGCAGTATTTCGGCGTGTTAAAGAGTCGCTCGCATTTGAAATTGACATCCCCGAAAGACGATTTATGGAATGATGCTTCTTTATTAGAGCGGCTGTTCCGCTGTGCGTCGGATTTGGGGAAAAGTAGTAACGGTGTCACGTGGCGCCGGAGTGCCGTGTGCATGGTGTGCGTCCTCGTCAAGTATTTGCACCAACTGCCCTCCGCCGTGATTGATGCCGCGACGGCCGACCTGGGAGATGCGGTGGACCACCCACTGACTGGATGGGTGGGGTTAGCCTATATTGGGAAAGGAGAGTCGGACCACGAAAAGGCGGAGTGGCGCCGCGCGATGGACGCTTCTTGCAACGCTGTCATCTTTGGACAAGGTCTTCAAGGGCTTTTTCGTCTCGGATGCGGGCCGCTCTCCCTCGGAAGAACATGTCTGCGCCGTACTTTCGGAGGTGCTTCACTCTTATTGGGCCTGCGTGGACGCAGAACTGCTCGAACGCTTCTCTGTTGATGCACTTCTTTACCTGTGCAAGAGTCTCTATCTCTACACCGAGGAGTGGACCACCGTACCGCAAGGGGCATTCGTGGTGATCCGGTATATTCGTTCCCTCTACCGACAGCTGGAAGAGATGCGACAGAATGTAGAAACCCTCAAGGAAAAATCGCGGATAGAAGCCTCCGGACTGTCGGTCATCGAGACCACCAATAGGACCGCGGTGTCACAGCGAGACATTAGCCGTCTGTGGGACAGCGCGTTTCAGATTAACGGCACACCCGAGGAGGAGGAGGCCGCGGCGGGGGAGACCACCATTACTGTAAAGCTAGAAGACACCCTTTCGGAGTTCTCCAAAGGCATCCTCTTTCACAACCGGTCGTTTGCCAATTTAGACGTACTGGAGCAGTACTTTCGCCCCCTTTACAACTACGCCTTTGGGGGCCTGCTTCGATTCTGCGACTCCAGTGATGTGGCTCTAGAACTCCTGCACATCCGGGAAGAAGACGCCGCCCTGCCCACCAACGAGCACCTCTTTACTATGATTGAATCCTTTCGAGGCCACCTGCAAGGGATCCGAATCGATAATCTGTACCACAGCGGCGACCACATTCAGATTGAAGCCTTTGAGTCCACCTTTCTGTTGCTCCACAAGCTTTTGATCCTTTTCCGTCATCACTCTAGTGAAATCAACCGGTACTTGAACCTCGATCTCATGACCGTCGGCCTCCACTCCCTGACCACCCTCCTTGAGGTGGACCCCGCCGGGTTTTCCACCGAGGCCCGACACTACGCCTATCGCATGGTCATGGGCTACATGGGCGAATTCCGCGGCGGCGATGTGATTGCCAGACACTTGTTAAATGACACCGTATTGGAGATGGCGCAGAGGGGAAACATTGACACCTTTTTGCTGCAGATGAAGCTGATGAACGCCATCGATGAGAGCGTGGTGTTCCCCGACAGGGTATTGAGACAGCTGACGGTATTTAGAGATGGCTTTATCAACACCTACGAGGGCGGTGTGGTGTTTATGTGGATTATGCACTCTCTCCGCATGCTGAGTTGGTTCCGTGGGGACCAGTTTCAGTGTGTCCTCACTAACCCCCAGAACGATTTTGGTCTCCTGGTGCAGCGACTGTGTAGCGGGATTAGCATGCTGGTCGGTCAGCTTCAGTTGGGAAATATTTACGCCTACAAAATGAGTACGAGTCAATGCCTTCAGTTCACCGTGTATGTCCTTGTGGAGATTGTAAAAAATCAGCCCGAATTGCTCCTTTACCTCTCGAGAGGGGCGATGGAGCTCCGCGGGGAGGAAACACCCGTCCCCACCGTCGTCGGTCTCTTGGATATGGTGTTCAGCATTAGTGATTTTTTGCCAGCGTTCAAGATATCGGAGCTGCTCGCGCTTCTCTTCAGCGAAGTCGACCCGGCGCTGCTGCATGGCGAGGTGCGTCAGACATGTCTCCGATCGACACGGGAGTCGTTGGCGGATAAAATAGTACGGTGTTTGCGAGACCCCAAAGAAGACCCAGAAGTCCGTCGTCTTCGTCTGCGAGTGCTGGGGGTGCTCATCGAGTGCAACGCTAATTTGTTCTATGACATTCTCGCCCTCAAGCACACCGAGGAGGTCGGGGACCTTCCCGTTTGCAAAGTGTTAAGTGAAATTTTACTCAGTGAAAACAAAAGTCTGTTCGAGCGAGCCTCCAGTGCGTATATACTGCGGCGGATGGGGGCGACGGATGTGGTGCAGATAAAGCGCGTTGTGGACCTTTACACCTCCATCAAGCAGGAAGAGGGGACGGTGGCGGCGCTGTGCTTTGCGGGGGAGCTGTTGGACTTTATAGATGCCGCCTACTACACGTTGCAAAAGCCTGAAAAAAACTCCGAACTGGATGCCGAACTCACCCTCACCCCCAACCGGGAGAAGAAGGCTGCCCCTTCCGCTGACACCACGCAGAAAATGATGCAAGCGTCTCTTTCCTACTTGAAGCAGTTCGCCGAGGCGTACGCGGACAGTTTCGGCGATATTGACAGTATCGCCGGGGAGGAACCCCCTCTTCCTCGCATTGTGGGGTCCTCGATGCAGATGTCAAACGCGGAGCACTCCAGGAAACGATCTAGCACCCTGCTGAGCATCTTTGCCCCTAGGACGGCGGAGTGGTACAATCGACCCGTCAAGCAGAAAACCGTCCTGTCAGAGGCGGAGGTGGTCCGCACCACCTACAAAGCTGTCTATCCTTTGCTATTAGGGCCTACCTATATGTTCAACAACGTGGACAACTGCGCCCTCAACGAGTGTGCCTCCTTGTTAGACACCTGCTCCACCTTCTGTGCCGCTATAGAAAAGTTCGTCGCCCTCAACGACACCGAAACCCGACCCTCCCTCCGTTCCTCAGGCCTGCTTGAGGCGGTCCTCCGGCGGATCCCTGTCACCTTGAAGAGCAACCCCTTCTTAGCGGAGTGCATGACTCGGTACTACTACAGCATCACCCAGCTGGCGGTCTCGGTGGCGGCCCTCTACTCCCCCCTTCAGTTGGAGGACGGCACGCTTCGGACTTCGCTGTCCTCTGTGCTGTCCCTGGCAGAAATGAACCCGCAGCAGATCCCCGCCGTCTCCCACACCCTCCGACTCTTCTTCCCTTCCGCTCTGATTTTGCCGTTGGCTACGGCTTCGACGTCCGCTTCTTCTCTCTGATCTCGAAGGTGCTCGTCAACACGGTGGAGGCTGTCCCGGAGGATGGTGTCCTGGTATTCTACAAGGTGGCCGCTAGTGTCCTGCTGCGCTACGGCCCCCGCTACCCTACCTTTGCTCTCAAGAGTATCATGGGGAGCCTCCAGCACCGCCTCCTTTACCTGACTCGTTTTATTCCCTCCCATGGCGCCGCCGCCACCTGCGTCGTGCTGCCCCACTTCACTGCAGTGATCGATGCGCTTCAGAGCGCCGTGCTCTCCTGTCCCCTGTCCTGGTGCTTCCTCGACCGAGAGGCCTTCCTCCACCTCCTCGCCACCCTCTCGAGTACGAGCAACCCACCACGGTGGACGATAATGGGGTCTATCAGGAGGCCAACTGGCATGCCATGTGGCGCGCCTCGCTCTCCCTGTTGGGATGTGTTCTGAAGCAGCTCAAGGCCAATGAGCGGAACGAGGCTGGTAATATCTGGATCAACAGTATTCACCAAACCGTCATTTCCTCCAATCGGTTTCTGTTTGCGCTGGAGGGCTTTCGCATCCGTGAGGACAAGAACGATCACTACTTTGTGTGGCACATGGAGGAGGCGTTGTTGGCGATTCAGATCGCGACCAGCATTACCGCGGTGGTGCCCCGCAACGGCGCCCTCACCCTCGCCGTCCAGCGCGGCTTCCAACGCTTCCGGGAGTACAAGATGATGCAGTATACCCTCACCAGCTGCCCCGCCAAGAGCGATAAGGAAAGAAAAAAGACAGAGGAGCTCTCGTCACTTATTGTCGGGGAGGAGTTGAACTTTATCTTCTCCAACCGCCCCCTCACCTTGACCTCCCTCTCCGCCTCCCCGCTGATGGTGTTCGAGCCTCTCTATACGAGCGACGGAACCCCCAACACCAACGGCGGTGCCTTTTCCATCGAGAAAAAGACGGCGTCGTTTCACCCGCATGGGATGGGGGTGGTGTGGACGCTGGATCTGTTTCGCAAGTTTATCCGCACCGAAATGCTTCACGTGGGCTCTATTGTAGGGATGGGCACAGACTCGGTCAACACCAGCCGCGCCAACTCCGTCGAGTCCACCCCTATTGGTGGTTTTATGGTGAAGCCGAAAGGGTTCGCGACGCCCACCCCACACCGCGACGATCTCACTTTCTACAAGGAAGTGCACCGAGAGATTTCTGACCGACACATTGAGAACGCCCGCTTGGCCCTTTCGATCTTCTGCGCCACGTTTCACGAACTCACCACTCATCACACACAGACCCTCTTTGACTACCCCGCCGTGCGACACCACTTGAAGAGCACCACCGAGAAGCTATTAGAGCTGCTGAGTGGGGTCCGGGAGAAGGCAGCGGACTTTCATCTCTCCAGACTGGCATCGGATGTAGAGAAACTGCTCCGTGACCGGATCGAAAAATTGTAATGGAAAAAAAAAAATAATAATATCCATTTCCGTATAAAACAGGTGCTATACATTACACATTCCTATATATATTAAATAAAAACACAACCCTTCTTTCTATAGAAATCCTCTTTCTACAATTATGGATAAATTTCCAGTGTTCCCGTTTAAATATGTAAATGCCTTTCTGTCTCCTAAAATAATAATAATTATGATTTTTTCTCCCTTTTACCCCCTTTCGTTTTTGTGTCAAGAAATCCATCTTTCCTCTTCTTTATGCCGGAGGATGTTTTTGGTCTGCCACGGGTACTGCTGATGGGTCTCCGCAAGTCTGGCAAGAGCAGCATCCAACGCGTCGTGTTCGAGGGCATGGAGCCGCACGACTCGGTCAACCTCCCCACCACCGTCAAGGCAGAGTGCAGCTGTGTCCGCCACAATGAATTAGTAAACTTTGATGTATGGGACTTCCCAGGGCAGAACGACCCTTTCGATCCCAACAACGCCAATGGGTATCACCCGGAGCAAATCCTAGAGCACTGCGGGGCGATTGTGTTTGTGCTCGATTGTAGAGAGATGATCGACGACGCGAGGGCGCGTTTGCTGGACACCATTTACGCCGCTCATCGCTACAACCCCGAGATCTGCATTGAGGTGTTCATCCACAAGGTGGACGCCCTCAGTGAGGACCACCAGTCCGACTTGCTGGCCATTCTGCAGCGGCGAGTAGAGGAGGACGCCAAGCGACGCCTGGACACCACCTCTTCTTTGCGACTCAACTTCAATCTCACCTCGATTTACGATCACTCCGTCTTTCAGGCCTTTTCCCTCGTCGTGCAAAAGCTCATCCACCACAAGACGCCCTACATTAACGAACTGCTACAGATGCTCAACAGTAATAGTAACGTGGATCTTTCGTATCTGTTTCTCAGTCGATCCAAAATTTATTTAGCCGCCGATGAGCGGAACCGTCTCAAGGCCAAAACGTACGATCTCTGCAGCGACGCGATTGAGGTGGTGCGGAAGATGAGTGAGGTGTATTCCCCGTTGATCTCCCACGGCAAAACCGGAGGCGCCACCTCTAGCGGTGGAGACAATAACAAATCCGAGGACTCTCTCCATAGCTCCGTTATTAGTCTCAGTAATGAAGATTGCATCTATGTCCGCGAGTTACCTAACTCTCTTACGATTGTGTTGATGCTGAAACGGAGTGACCTAGAGAATCGCTGCCTCATTGACCTCAATATTGATACCTTTTACAAGTCGACGTTCAGCATTTTTACTGCATAAACAAAAAATAATATTCGCTGTTGTTCAAATATTGTTCATGTTGTGTAGGATTATTTTTTTTTTTTCTTCGCTAAACGCTGATGGGTTTGTTTATTTTTAACTGAAGTAGCATTACAATTTTCCCTTTAACCTCTCCCTTTCCTTTTTTATAAAGTAGGAAATGGACATTATCGAGCAAACGGTATGCCCCTTGCACCCCTTCATGTGCAGCAAGGTAGCGGAGGGCACTCTCACCCCTCTCATGCGGCAGACCATTGAGGACTTGGAGCTCAACTTTCACTCCATCACGAAAGAGGTCACCTCTGTTACTAGTCACCCCATCGACGTCTTTGTCCGTCGACATCCTTTTCATACGCAAATCCTCAGTGAACAGCAGTTCAATCTGTTGAACTATGGGGTTATTATAGAGAAGGAATCCGGTCTGGTGCTGATACGGCTGCCGACGGTGTTTGACTCCGAGAGCCGTGTGACACGGGGAGTGAAGGCTGTCAGAGGAACCGCGGCAGCCAGCACTACCTCCACCACCGCCCCCGGTGACCGCCGCACGACGCTTCTCAAGGAACACAACTTTCTCTTATACAAGGTACCGGAGAAGTGGGAGTGTGAGGCGGGGGAGGAGGGCGTTCCGCTCTTTCGTCTGCTCTTCCGCAATGAGAGCGAGCAGGCCGACCGCCCCACCTATCGCCTCAACTCGGTTTTTGTGTCTCAGGTGAAGTACTACCCCATCCTCGGCCGCCTCCGACAGCTGGACTCCGCTTCTGAAAAGGCGGATATTATCAAGACTAGTCGGGTCTTTTTTCTTGTGGATATGTGGATGCGTTTTTTGGAAAACATTCACGCCAAGTGGACCCCACCGACGACAGACAGCAAACTGTCCACGTGGCCCACCCTTTCGACCGTGTCCTCCTCCCCTGCCCTCTCCGCGGAGGAGATGCGCATCGCCGCGCCGTTTGACTCCAATAAAGAACGTGTCATCCGTCGGGTGCAGATCCTTAAGCGAGATGGTGCTGCCATCTCCCAGTGGCGCGGAGGGGAGCTCGATCCCCGTTATATCAAGGATGACCCCGACAATTTGGCCCCCCTGTCCGAGTCCACCAAGTGCATGCGCATTCTAATGAAGACCACGCGAGGCCCCGCGACCGTCACCGAGGACACCAACGAGATTTGCGTGCCCATGCCGGAGACCATAGAGTATAGCAATCCCATCCTCTACACCTCCACCTCTGCGGAGTGTCTACGGGTGTGGCTCACCAAGGCCCTCACCGCCGCAGAAGTGCACCCCGTCCACTCCCTCTTTCTAGAGATTGACCCCTTCATCATCTTCTCGGTCTGTGTGGGGCTCTTCAGCGACGACGCGCAGTCTCACTTTGGCATGACACTACTCAAAATAGAGGAAAAGGAGGGCGACTATGAAAAGGTGCGTCGGCTGGAGGCACTGTGCAAAATTGTGGTGGAAACCGTCGCCGACTACGTCCTCCACAGCGGTGTGGTGTGGGAGGTGTACATTGCCGCTTTTGACTATGAAGAGACCGACACCCGCGCCCTCTGTGAAAAACTACTGCAGCAGTACTGGGAGTTCCAGGAGGAGTACCAGCAGCAGAAGGAGTCCCTCTACCCCGCCGCCCCTAGTGAGGTGGAGGAGATGGAGGGGACCCAAGAAATGGAGAGCAGTCGCCACACCGAGGAGGGAAAGGCCCCCGTGCAGGCTATCCCCTCCGACAGCAGTAGAGGAAGGCTCACCAACCCCTCCGCCCGCACCACCACCACCAACGCCACCTCCTCCACACGGGATGAGCAGTACCTATCGAGAAACGTCGTGCACCGGGCGAACAGCTCCGGGCTCAAGATATCCGAGGAGGCGATACGCGAGCTCTTCGTCACCCTCGCCGGAAGCGACCGCATCACTGAGCTCCCTGTCCCCTATCTCGTCGACGTCCTCCGGGTCAAGGTGGACCCTGGGGCGCAGGAGCAGGTCTCCTTCCTCTTTCCTTTTGGCCATCCCCTCGCCGCCCTCGACAACTGCGGCATCCCTACCGATGAGCGGAGCGTCACCAACTTTGTACTCAAATTCGCCCTGCGGTTCAAGTCCCTCACGCGAGGGGCCCCCACCACCCCGGGCGCCGTCGCGAACGCGTCTCTTAACTATGATGAGTTTGCGATGATGGTATTGGCGTTAGCAAGCATGTAAAGTATTCATACCGTAAAATAATATGTATTTATGTATTAGAAAAAAAAGTGACTATCAATGAGTAGTCTTTGTAGCGTCGTTATTTTTCTCGCTTTACTACTTTCGTCTCTCTCTCCCTTTTCTTTTTTTCTCTTTCCCAATAGAAACATAAATAAAATCACTCTCATTTCATTGCTATTCTGCTTTACCTATTCCCATACCCCCAACGGGAACTCTCTGGATATTCATTTCCCTCATAAATGGGTGTTTATCCTCATCAGTTCCTGAAGATTTTTTAAAATACCCCCCTTTCCATACACACACGAGCTGGTCACGTCTATTAATTATTATTCCAAAAATATATATTTAATTGTATTGACCCGCAAGAGTTTGTAACATATAATCCCTTTTGACTTTGGCTATATGAGGATAACTTCCATTGCTACCTGAACCAAATTCTTGTTGAAAAGCTCAAAGCAATACGTATCGAGAATCTGACAGTCCTGTTGTAATTTTTTTCCCCTTCTCTGCTTACTCTCTGTTGCACTGCTGCGTGTGCGCATCTCCATCCCATGTATTTATCTTTTTCACTTGATCGTTAGAAAATACATTGCCGTTTTTTAAATTGGAGTGCATAATAGAAATACTACTGCTTACCCCTTCCCTCCTCCCATATATACAAAGTAGTAATAGTTCTAAGTATTTATTATTTTATCCCAATACCATGAGTGACAAAAAGGTTGCCTCCACCAAGGCCGCCCCCGCCAAGAGTGCCGCCGGTCCCGCCAACGACCGCGGCCAGGCCGCCCGTGCCGGTCAGGCCTCTCGCAGCGGTAACGCCGCTGGTAGCGCTATCTACGGCCGCGGCGCCAAGCCCGAGGAGGCCCCCCGCAAGGCTCCTCCCCGCCGCCCCGGACAGGACAGCCACTTCAGCAGCCCCGCTGAGTTCCTCGCCGGCCCGAGCAAGCCCGGTAAGGTGAACACCGGCATCCGCCGCAACGAGAACGCCAACAAGGACTCCGTCGGCTTTATGCTGACCGACGAGTACTTGATGAGCGGCGCCGGCCAGCAGCGCACCGACAAGCCCAAGGTCGCCCGCCACAACCGCACCGCCATGACCAACGGTATGCAGGTGACCGAGGAGCCCCCGCCGTTCCGCACCGGTACCAAGATGATCCACCCCCCCAGCGTGATGGACGCCCCCTACTTTGAGGACAACGACCCCAAGCCCCCCCGCGACCAGGCCCCCGTCTCCGGCAAGAAGCACGTCAAGCCCCGCCGCAACCACGACGACCAGGTGTTCCTCGAGCCCGGCCAGACCCCCGGCGGCGTCGCCCCCACCCACCGCCCCACCCGCTCCGGTAAGTCCAACAAGTCGGTGGACGTGGTCAACCTCTCCCGCTACACCCCCGAGGAGCTCCACGAGGCCCCGGAGCGCCAGATCGTCTTAGGTCCTCGCAAGTTCGTCGCCCCCGACATGCCCCCCGCCAAGCCCCCGGCGATCAAGCCCATCAACACCGCCGCGAAGGCCGACCACGACGTCCTCGGCGACGGCCGCTTCGGCAAGCCCGAGGAGCCCAAGGCCCACGGTAAGGCCCAGGGCGCGTGCCGCCCTCCTAAGCAGCAGGCCAACCTCTTCGCCGGCCCCCCGAACCGCAACAAGCAGCCCGCCGGCCGCGCCGCCCCTCCCGCCGACAACCGTAACCTCCTCAAGTACTACGACCCCGCCACCGACAACGCCGACGACTTTGCGCCCCCCAAGAGTAGCAAGCGCACCAACCGCTCCAACCTCGAGAGCAAGCCGGAGCCGGAGAAGGAGGTGAAGAAGAACAACAAGGCGAACGAGTCTTCTCAAAAGAATCTGTGGTAAGTGAAGAGGTATCTCAATTATTATTATTTTTTCTTCCTTTTATGTGCCTGGATACCATCTACACAGTTATACAATTTATAGAGATAATAAATAAAAATAAATAAAATAAAAAATGATAATAGCGGATCACTTTTGGGCAGAGACAAAAAAAAAAAAAAAAGGAAATTTAGAAGGCTATTCTAAACCGTCACTGTAATCAGAATAATAATAATAAAATACCGCCCCAAAAAATTAAAAAAAAAACCATTAACGTAGAGAAGACCCCTCCACTCCCTTCCCGCTTTCACGTCGCTGAAGTCGAAAGCGGAAGAAAGATGGAGCCGCCATTAGAGCGAGGCTCC